>CAKAIT010000007.1:0-167535 GCA_916610215.1 Omphaloscelis lunosa | reverse complement strand
CCTGGGATTCTTCCGGTGAAATTAGGTCAAGCATTTATGCAATATGATAAATGGTCTATTGTTAAAATAATCAACCTCCAATGCATTGGTACAGATCTTTCTTTAATATTAAAAAAATATTCCGAATTTAGCCAAATGTTACACCCAAGTAAATCGTATGCGGATGAGTTCAGGAGCCTTAAAATACAGGTGGAGTACATAAAAAATGAGACTCTAGAAAAATTACAGCAATTAATTCCATCTAAATGATTCAAACGTGGTATTGTAAACCCTCTTGGCTCTATCATCAAAATTATAACGGGTAATCTTGACCATGAAGATGCAGTCAGATATGACAATATAATCAGTAGTATTCAGACCGAGGAACAAGCAATTTCTAACAAATTTACGATGATATCTAAAATGTTGGATCATTTTCTGAATTCTACCGAAATAATCAATGAAAATACAAAAATAATAGACGCACGCATTAAATTACTTGAAGGTCTTGTAACCGATCTCACTAAGAAAGATAATCACTCAATTTATATGACCTATGTCTTCGGATTACTAAACCAATTTATTGTAAACTTTAGAACACTTTATATAAAACTCAGCGAACTTGAAACGGCCATTGCATTCAGTAAATTATCAGTATTACATAAGGCCGTAATGAATCCTAGCGAACTGTTGAAAGTGTTAAAATATATAAGCCAATATGATAATCTAATGTACCCTGTAAATGAACGAAATTTAATAAACATAGAAGAATCCTTATCTGTAAAAGCTTACATTAAGAATGAAGAATTAACTTTTTTAATCAAAGTTCCACTTATTTATAATGCAACTTATAGTTACTATAAACTGTATCCCATTCCTATCTCAGATGATTCCTCAAATCTTACCTTTGCCGTTATTCCTGAATTTCCCTACCTACTAGTAGAAGGGTCAAGGTATCGTCCAACTGATCAACCGTGTCAAGAGATAACCGCTAAAGAATACCTCTGCTCTGAAGATAAACTAATTCAATATGGGGAAGAAACTTGCATTGAGCAACTAATGAAATACCACGACAATCTGTCGCGCTGTTTCCCACGTAAGATACTATCTGAGTCCCTGAAACTTCAAAGAATTGGTCCCAATAGTTGGATAGTGTATTCAAAACACAACCAAGTCATATCACAGACTTGTAATAATGATGAAACAAAAGAACGCATACGAGGAACATATCTGCTAACGGTACGAGGACAATGTGATGTCTCTATAGATAATATTCAAATACATGGACGGCGCTCTTACTCACTACAAACGGATTATATGCCTGTTCCCTTATTGAACTTACCTGACTTGATAGATCTAACTCGTGACACAGCAAGGATCGAACCTATAAATCTGAAGGGAGTAAATTTGGATGACATACGCCAACTGAATAATATTCTGAAGAATAGTGCAAATACAGTGAAAAGTGAAACCACAAGTGAAAGTGTTAGTGTTGCCCTTTATGTCTTATACGCGGTAGTCATTTTATTGTCAGTAGCTGTAATTATATATAAGTATTTAGATGTTGTAAGAAAATTCTGTAAAGAGCGGGATAGAGTTATTGAGGATAATCCCGCACAACCTGAGGACGGTCAAGTTAATCAAAGACCTGTACTATTAGTTTGATTGACTTTACAATTTTCAAGTTGTGACTTTATTATAGGAATAGTTTGATCATTTTATTTTTTTGTCATAAGTGATAATTGTAGTTTCTAATTTGTAATTATACAAAGTTCTCGGAAAACCCCTGTTTTTCCGATAACTTTGATTTAAGGGGGGAGGAGTTATGTTCCCAGCCTAACGCTGTGGTATGTGGTAGAGTCTAGACGCTGACCTGGCACTTTTTGTGATTAGGCATACGGGCCGACCACCGGTCTATGAGAAAGTTTTTGCGATGTATTAGAATTAAGATAGGCTAAGTTAGTTTTACATGAACTTCTGTAAAGCTCGGGTCGTAATAAACTCTTACTTCCCCGCAAACTCCGTTTCATTTGCGCTCCCGAAATCTAACTATACGTACGTGAGACAGTTTAATTTTGTTGTTTGTGACGTGTTTTTATTAATAACTTGAAAATGAGTGAGGAATTAGACTTTATATGTAACCAAAAAGGAAATCAAACACTAATATGGAAGGGATTTCAGTACAACAAAAACAAAACTAACAAAGACAGTACGTTATGGCGATGTATTAATAGAACCGTATGTAATGCATCATTGACATTAGATAAAAGCAGGAAAATTGTTTTAAGAGAATCAACGCATACTTGTGAACTTAATATTGTTGCCATCAATATTAAAAAAGAAAAAATCAGGTTGAAGAAGGAAGTGTGTGATAATTTAGGGCCGATTCAAAAAATTTGCGAATCTACTTTGGCAGACCTAAGCAATGAGAATCGTGATGATCGAGACTTGATACCAACATTTCGTTCCTTAAAAAGCTCTCTTTACCGAGCGCGAAAAAAATATTTGAATACAGACTTGCTAGTACATAATAATACTGAAACAGTTCAAATACCACAAAGTTTAGCAAAAAAGTTTTTTAGTATGTGAAGATGGCAGTACGGAAAAAATTATAATTTTTGCCAGCACTATCGCTAAAAAAATAATGAGAACGCCAGGTTCATACTATGCCGATGGGACGTTTAAATCAGCTCCAAAACCTTTTTATCAAATGTTTGTATTGCACATGGATTTAGCATCGGATGAAAATACTACAAAAATAGTACCGGTTATATACGCCCTCTTACCAAACAAAACGGAACAAACATATATGCGCCTATTTAGTCTCATAAAAGAGAATTTACAAATCCAAATTAAAACTTTCAAATCGGATTATGAAATTGCCATCATGAACGCAGTTTCGGCGGTTTTTCCGCAGGCTAGAGTGACTGGTTGTTACCGTCACTTCAATGCAGCGATTTGGAAATATTCAAAAAAAAACAAAATTGAATAAATCAAGAGCTGGTCGTAACGTGACTAGAATGAGTGCCATTCTTCCTTTGGTGCCGGCAAATCATATACCAGGCGCATGGAATTATATTTTGGAAACAGCGCCAAATACATCAGAGATGAGGCGTTTTCGCAGCTATTTCGAGTCTACCTGGTATCCCAGAAAATCACCGTTAATATTAAGCTGCGCTGGCCAACGCCATAGAACCACCAATGCTCTAGAAGGATGGCACCGACGTGTAAATAGCCTTATACCAAAGAATCCAAATTTGTATTTTTTTTTTATATAAGATAAAAAAAGAAAGCAAATACTGGGATGGCCGTATACGGGATTCAGTATTTAAGCAGACCAACCGCAGAAGAAGGCTCAGAGATATTGAGTTCGATAGAAAATATGCAAGATATTTAAAACAATTACAAGGAAATCATCTCACAATTCAACATTTTTCAAAGAAATTGATATTTTTGAGACTTGCTTTATTTAATTGAATTTCTTTCTAAATTTAATAATAGTTTAACGCTTAATTATCAGTCTGTATCTGACTATTGAAATCCTATTGAATTACTGTGTACTTAAACGTATTAGTTCTAATTAAAGTTATTTTTATAATATGTTGATAATATATAAAACTATATTTCATTTAAAATTCCTTTTCTAATAAAAAATTGACGAAAGAGTTAATACAAAGTAATTAAAATAAAAAATTTGATTATTATATTGTTTTTTATTTTTTAGTTGGGTTATAACGCTTAATTCTAAGAATGGGGGACATTTTGGGAAAGCGGCATTTTGGGAAAGGGACATTTTGGGAAAGGGACATTTTGGGAAAGAGACATTTTGGGAAAGGGACATTTTGGGAAAGGGACATTATGGGAAGTTGACATTTTGGTACCAGGGGACATTTTGGGAAGTTGACATTCTGAGCCTCAACGTCAGAGTCACTGGCCTATAGTTCTTCATGCCAGATGTATTACCTTTTTTTTAAAGCGGCTTTACTATTGATTTTTTTTTTATCTCTGGGAATGCACCTTCTTCAAAAGAAAAGTTTATTAAATATCTTAATGGTTGGCAAATGCATGAAGCGCCTAATTTAATTACCTTTGTTGTTATGTCATCCAGTCCTACTGCACTTGTATTTTTAAGATTTTGTATTATTCTAAATACCTCCGTAGCATCAGTAGGTTTAAGAAATATTGTGAAGAATTATTGGTCGATTGTATGTAGAATTGATTAAATGTGTCACTTATTTCCTTAGGGTCTAGAATTTTCCGGTCAATTTGCGTTTTAGCGTTTAAATCATCAATATTTTCATTAATCACCGCCCATGTGGCTTTACACTTATTTTTATTTACTTACTTTGTAGCTGTCTAAATTTATATATACACTTTTTGAGAATGTCACTATATCGTCTTCTCGCATTGATACTGTATAATCTCAAAACTTACAAATTTTACAGGAGAGCGTTTTAAAGGTTTAACGTGTAATATTTTTAATAATAATTATCTTTTCAACATCTATTTTCTTATTTTTTGCTAGTTACATTATCTGTCTTTCAAAGTAAGATAAAATTATATATTAATTTTGTTAAATTGTAGCCGAAACATAGGGCAAAAAAATAATCGTTTTGAGTTTCAATACTTTTCTAGATAAAATGTTGCTTAATTTTTACGATTTAATTTGAACATGACTATTTAATTTATTAAATACGATTAAATTTAAGGAAAAATAACATTTTTCGCAGTAAAACAATAATATTTTATGAAATATTTATTTCTTTCAGTAATTTTAAAATTATTATACTAAATATGAACTAAAACTTATACAACTAAAACAAAATGGCTCAAAACATATTGTTTTATTTTGTAGAATGTTGATGAAATAATTGAATCACATTGTGTGATGACACCGCCAGCAAAAAAGAAATTGGAGTGCGTAGAAAACTCTCAGGTAATCCCTATAATTATTCAAGTTTCACACATTCACATAACAATTTATTTGTGTATGCAATGTAGAAGTATTACACAAAATAATATTTGTTTGTATGACAATCCACTTATTGTTAATGAAGATACAATAATGTATAAAAAAATTGAATATTAATTTATTGTTCAAATATGTGCTTTCCTTTTTTGTGTAATAAAGGGATATTTAAGTTATTATTTATTTCTTTTAGGATGTGCTGCTAATGTCTCATGATATGATTGTCACACAACCATCACGTACACCAAGCCCATCAAGCCAATTTAAAATGCCTAATACCGATGTGGTAACATTAATCCCATCTGGTGAATTGGAAAATGTTGTGAGTATCAAGGTGATTAATTTATTGCGTGCTTAAAGGAATATCTCTGCATTTTATATTACTTCACAAATTTATTTATTCTGTTTCAGAAATCCTTAATAAAAGATACTGGTGCACCTGGGTGTTTATTAAGACAGCCAGTGTCATCACCCTTAAAATGTAAGTAGATATAATAGAGAGTGTTGTCAAGTGTCGGTTGTGGTGGGATTATGAATAGAAAATTGTTTTTTTTTAGGTCGGAAAAGAAATTTCGGAGCTACTCCTGTGTCAGTGAGGAGATCAATAAAGATGCTGAGTGAAGAGAAACTTCAGTGCACAAAGGAAAAGGAAAGAGTAATTGAAGAATCTAATAGACGTGCAGAAGTTGAGCACAGAGAAAAACTAAGACAGACACAAGAACTGTATGAACAACTCTTAAAACACAATGAGGAACGCCACCAAAAAGAAATTCAACTACTAGATTTAAAAATAAAAATTGAAGAGGCACAATTAAAAAGATTGGTTTAAGGTTTATTTATTTCTATTGTAGCATCCTGGATCCCTGTTACAATTAATTTTTGTATTTTAATTTACCCTAAATATAGTAAAAGTAATTAGTATAAGTTTAGTTTAATACTTTGTAATTAAAAAATTGTTGGATATTTCAAGGTCAATAATTATAGTACAAAATAAAAGAGTCTGATAAATGAATATTTTTTATTTCATCTTTTTTTTTACTTAATAAGACAACATTTGTCATGTATAAGTAGCAGCTAATCTGTCAAAATATGTTGAAATTAATTCTCCTCTAGTACTATCTTGATAGTTTGGAGCAGTTTCATATACTATGTCCATCTCCTCATAAACATGTACTACATCTGGAGGTTGTTCCTCATTCATCTTACGACAGATGTTGTGTAAAACAGCTGTTGCAATTATTATTGCTTGCATATATTTCAAATTGACTCTCAACTTGGATCCGATTGCAGGAAATCTTCGTTTCCAACAACCAAATGTCCTCTCAACCACATTTCTCGTCCTTATTTGGCTTTCATTATAGAGATGCTCTCCTGCTGTTGTAGGGTTGGCTAGTGGCGTCAAAAGAAATGATCTCAAGGCATATCCTCTATCACCTAATAGCCATGTATCACCAAATTCCCCATCTTCCATTCTACCTTTGATGTTGCTTGAGTCAAATATGTGACTATCGTGACTTCCTCCGGGCCATCTTGCAACAATATTTTTGATGTAGCAATTAGCATCAGCAACAACTTGGACATTCAATGAAAATGAGTCCTTTCTATTGCGATAATACTCTGCATTATTGCCACCAGGTGATTGTATATAGACATGTGTGCAATCTATAGCACCTATAACTTTTGGAAAGCGGCTAATATTGTAAAAGTTGTTTACAGTGGCTTTCCTCTCATCTTCGTTTCTTGGCATATAAATAAAATGGGATCTAAGTTTAGCTAACTCCTTGCTCACAGTATGAATAGCTCTACATACTGTCGATTTGTGCACTCCTTTTGAATCCCCAACACATCTGAGAAATGATCCAGATGCGTAAAACTGTAGAGTTAACAAGACTTGATCGGCAGATGTCATTGCATTGTTTCTGAAAAAAGTGAATGAACATACATCATTAGTTGTATAAGGTATTTTAAAGGTTTTACTATGAAACTAAATGTTTCTAAAAACCATATCTATTAATTTATATGGATTAAAATTGACTCACCTCCTGGTCAAACGTTTGAGACGCGAATCTAATAAATTTACAAGCACTTTAGCCAAATTCCTCGACACTCTGTAGCGTGCTCTAAAATCTATTTCTTCCCATAAAAAGAAATCAGTTCGTGGCCGAAAATTTCTCTGTCTTTGTCGGACTACTTGTCCAAATATGAATTCGTCATCAGAAGAACTGTCTTCATTAATTAAATCCAAAAGAAAACGCTCCGATCCCATTTTAAACGATATTCGCAAAGAAATATTTTGTAAACTACCTAAAAACTGTCACCGTTAACTTCAAATTCTACTAACGTCAAAATTTAAACCACCCCCACCCTGTCGGTAATTTTGACCGTCGTTAAATCGGTAATTTGACCGCTCGTTAAAGTAACCGCTGCTTCAACAACGTTTTTTAAATTTGTCCCCCGGTTAATTTTACTTTAACCAAAAGTTAACCCTAAAGTTGACGTGACCGAGCTTCGAGCAACCGGACCTTACTGACTAAAACCCACCCGTGTTTCTTCGGTTGCCCTGTCGCCGGGGGCCACGATCTCCCTTTCGGTTTTCTTCGCACCCCCGGCAGGCATCGGCCCTAACGGACCCCGTCAATTCTGCTGACATCTCTTTGAGGCGCGCGTGGAACACAACGCGCCGTCGACCCGGGCCTGGTCCTTATCGGATGGCAAGCTACCCATTGCTCACCGTCCGCAAGCCCGCGCCTACGGTGGCCGGAAATCGGCCTGCGATTCCCGACGCCCAGGGCGTCTCCTCCTGCGGCGGTTAGGGGCGTGAGGGCGCGAAATTTGCCTCTCCCTAGGTAGGTACCTACCTACCTAAGTAAGTAGGTAGGTACCTACCTACTTAAATTAAAATGTGAAATAGACAAAAAAACAAAAAAAAAATTGGCAAGGAATCAGCCACAATAAAAAAAATCTAGGTAACGTCACTTATACTTACTAATTACAGATATGACATGTAGTGGCATTTTTTTTAAATCCTTTTCTTGGGCCTTAGTTATAGGTGCCATCGGTATTTTGTTTAATAAGATACTGTGAATGTACTCCAAATCTCTTATTAAATATTTTATAAATACTTCTACACAATCAGATCCTCTATAAGTAACATACTTATTCAGATCCGTATTGTGTGAACAACAAATATAGTAACCAAAACATGAAGGTTCGTGAACCTTATAGGTACGAGTATTTTCAGTTACATTTATGTTGCAGTTTAGTAAAAGACTTTCAAAATCGGCGTATATAACGAAATTAATTTTTTGTTTTCTTTCGAAGTTCTTAAACTGAAGAACACTATTTTTTTCAGGTAATATTGTCAAAATCTTAGGACACTTATTATGGGCCCTGTATCTCATTTCACTCGTGAAAACTTGTAAGCATGTCTCACATAGGTATATTTTACCTTTATGTTTACTTATTTGACGTTTGATCAATCTCAATAGATTTTTTATTAAGCAATAATGGCCTTTACCTTTCTGTTCAAAGTACAATAAATTGACATGCTGGTGTAGTGGTCTACATACAGGATCAACATCCGACCACGACGGCGCGCGGCCGCGCACTGAGGACCGCCGGACTGTTAGTACGTTGCTCCAACTATGCGCCGAGTTAGTGACTGAAGACGGCGCTCGCGGCGCTGCATGTTTATATATGAAGACGCGTAAGAGCCGTAGACCTAAATACAAAAGGCGCACGACTTTTCTGATTGGTCCATTATAAGTTAGATATAGCACGCATACGACTATGTACAAAAGCTAATATATTATATATCTTAGGAAATAAATAAATACGTATGGCATGCCCCTGATATCTTAGATGTGGCGCTCCTTAAGAACGTCAACCTAAGACTAGACTCCATAGAAACTATTAACGAGCTCGACTCTGATCACCGTCCGGTAGTCATGAGATTAGACCCCCGCATAGGTCTCCGCGACCCAAACTCTCCCCCTATCACTAAGAGGATCACGGACTGGAAGAAAGTAAGCACTCAGCTGAAATCCAACACGTCCCCTCAGTTAGACTCTATACCCGACCTGTTCAACTCTATCGCAGACACGACGTCCGCGATCGACTCACTCACTAATCACGTACAAACCGTCCTGAACGAATGTTCAAGGGAGGTCACAGTGACGGACGACCGTCACTGGAGCTTGCCGGACGATGTGCGTGCATTACTGACTGAGAAGAACGCGGCCGTCCGTGCCTACAGCAGCTTCCCCTGCCCCGCAAACAAAGCCCATATGCGCTATTTACAGAGATCTGTAAAGACACGCATACAGGAGCTGCGTGACGCGGGCTGGGACAAGATGCTCGGCGAACTAGAGCCCAACCATCTGGCATTTTGGGAACTTCAGAGGAAACTCAGATCCCCTCAATCTTCCTCCATGCCCCCCCTGACCCGTCCCGACAAGACCATAGCCTTCGAGGACGTTGAAAAAGCAGAATGCCTGGCCGACACCCTCGAGGCCCAATGCTCACCCAGCTCCCTGCCAGTAGACCAAGCTCACCTCCTAAAGGTCGACGCTGAAGTCGAACGTAGAGCCTCTCTCCCTCCCGTCGATGACCCTGATTGTCCACTGCCTCCCGTCGCTCCAGACGAGGTGCATGACATTATCAAAGGTCTTAAAGCTCGTAAAGCTCCCGGTTCAGATGGACTCACCAATAGGGTGATCCAATTATTCCCTGCCCACCTGATAATGCTTTTGACTACCATCTTCAATGGTGCCTTAAGCAACAACTTCTTTCCCCAGTCGTGGAAAGAAGCCACAGTCATAGGTATCAGAAAGCCCGGTAAACCCAGTACCGAGCCCTCTAGCTACCGTCCCATCAGTTTGCTCAAGGTTCTCGGAAAAATCTATGAGAGGCTTATTTACAAGCGTCTCAGAGACTTCGCCGAGACCAAGGGCCTCATCCCCAACGAACAGTTCGGCTTTCGAACTGAGCACTCTAGCGTGCATCAGGCCCACCGCATCATTGAGTTCATAAGCGATGGTCTCCAACGCGGCTCTTTGACGGGTGCAGTTTTCTTCGACATTGCGAAAGCATTCGATAAAGTCTGGCACAACGGCTTATTATACAAGCTGTACCAACTCGGCGTGCCGGATCGTCTCGTACTCATCTTACGGGACTATCTATCGAATCGCGTATTCCGCTATCGCATTGAAGGAGCACTTTCCTCTCCCCGCCCCATTCGTGCAGGAGTCCCTCAGGGCTCCGTGCTAGCTCCCCTCATGTTCACGCTATTCACTAGCGATATTCCAAACCCAGGTAGAAGGACGCATTTCGCTCTGTTCGCAGACGATACGGCCATCTACTTTAGGTCTAGATATCCCGACAATATCGCCCACACTCTCCAAGGCGCAGTCAATCGACTCGCTGCCTGGTTTCAAAAGTGGCGCATAGAAGTCAATCCCGAAAAAAGCCAAGCGGTTCTCTTCTCGAAACCGCGCACAAGGCTTAGAGACCCCCTCCCCCGACCTCTCACTATGTTCGGTAAGCAGATCCCTTGGGAGAAGCGAGCCAAATACCTAGGTGTTTTCCTCGACCACCATCTCACTTTCGCTGAGCACATAAAGAAGGTTCGTTCGCGAGCCGCTTTCGCTCTCGGTAGGCTCCATTCCGTCCTAAACGCACGCAGCAAGATGTCACTTAAGTGCAAATTGCGAATCTACACAGCGTGTATTCGTCCCATCATGACTTATGCGGGTGCCGTCTTTGCTCATGCAAAACCCCATCATATCCATAGGTTGCAAACGCTCCAAAACCGATTCCTCCGTAGGGCCACAGGCTCCCCCTGGTATGTTAGGAACGAGAGTCTCCATCTCGACCTTAGAATTCCCACGATCCACCAATTTCTAAAACGCCTTGCAAAGCGTTACTTCGATTCCGCGGTCAAACATCGCAACCCTCTGGTTGTCGAGGCCGCCAGTTACGTCCCAAGTAGGATTAGCCGTACCCGCCGACCTAGGCACATTCTCACCGACCCTGATGACCCCATAACCCTCCTCCAGGAGAGCAATAGGGCCACTAGTACTATACACAGACACAGACGCCTCCCGTCATTCCGACCTCGCCGTCGAGGTCCTTTGCGATCGCGGCCGCGCCCCCGAGTAAATGATACTCCTCCCCGACCCTTGCTCGATAACGAGGTGCCAGCAGTGGTTTCAGCTGTGCACGTAGCTTTAAATTCCCCGATTAATAATAATGATCAAAACTTTGATCCAGCCCGTCCCGTCTTTGATGTCCTCCCTCCGGTGACGCCCTAAGCCGAGGCTCGTACCCCATAGGGGGTGCCCTTAGCGAGCGTTCACCTAGCTTTTTAGCTTAGTTTTGTATGCCCCTGGCTGGAGGCTTTGAGTGTAGCAGCTTAAGGCAACCGCAGGATTGACCGGTTAAGTAGTCATGACCTCAGAGGTCAGCTACGAGATGCCCTACAGAAAAAAAAAAAAAAAAAAAAAAAAAATACGTATGGTATCATTATCCCTAGTTTCATTTCCATTTCCAAGATAGTACGAAGTTTCCCTAAAGTGGTGACCCCGCGTTTAAAATGTCCAGCGAAGAAGCGATCGAAATGATCAGTATTAGATCACGCATTCCACAGTTCTGGCGTGATAAACCCCGTCTTTGGTTTGCGCAGTTTGAAGTCATGATTGCCAACCAGAAGCTCGGAGACGAAGGAAAATTTGGACTAGTAGTAGCGAATCTCACGAAGCCAGAGGTGGAGCAAATAAGTGACATTATCATGACCGCTCCGAACACAGGGAGGTATGAAGAAGTCAAGAAGAGGCTGGTGTCCGTCTATGAAGAAACAGAAGGGAAGCAGTTTCAGCAGTTGATCAATGAAATGGAGCTCGGTGACCAACGACCATCACAACTACTGCGCCGGATGCGAGAACTGGCGCGAGACAAAATGCCTGATGCTACGCTGTCCATGCTATGGATCGGACACCTGCCCGCCGCGACTCGCGCAGTACTAGCTGTAAGCGACGAGTCGAAATTGGACTCGCTTGCTGCCATGGCAGACAAGATGCACGAGCAAATGAAGGAGGTAAATTCCGTGTGTTCCTGCCACAGTCAGCCTTCAACGTCACAACAGCAAACCTCGTCAGAAAAGAACATCATCAGCATGATCGAAACCCTGACCAAGGAGGTAGCTGCGCTAAAAATGGATCGTGAACAAAATTACCGTCGGCGATTCCAACGCTATAGAAGCCGATCACGTTCGAAATCCCGTGATCGAAAGAGTAGGTCGTGCTATTTCCACCAAAAATTCGGAAAAGAAGCTTATCGGTGTAGAAGTCCTTGTAATTACAAGAAAAATACGCTTCCGGAAAATTAAAGAAGACTGAAGCGGTGGCGGTAGCTGAAGTCGACAAATTATCTACATACCGCCTATTCATAAGAGATGTAACAAGCGGCCAACAATATCTCGTGGATACCGGCGCAAATGTTTCGGTTCTACCCGCAAGTGTGAACGAAAAAAGAATCGGGATCCGAGTAACTACCTTTACGCAGCAAATGGAACGCAAATACCTACATTCGGAGAGCGAACCGTCGTACTGAATATTGGATTAAGGCGTCAGTACAAGTGGCGATTTGTGATCGCAACAGTCAGTAGGCCGATCATAGGCGCTGATTTTTTGCATCACTACGCACTAATGGTGGACCTGCATGGACGGCGACTAGTGGACCAAAAGACAACATTATCAACAACTGGGTCCCTGTTATCTGCATCGGAAGGCAGCATACGTACCATCGACGACAATCTTCCATATCACGATCTACTAGCCAAGTATCCTGATATTACAAGACCAAGCTCGTGGAAATTGTACAACAGTGAAGTGGAACATTACATCGAGACTACCGGCCCACCAACGTACGCAAAAGCTCGCCCACTCTCGCCACACAAATATAACGCAGCCAAGGACGAAATACAATTAATGATGGACCAAGACATCTGTCGACCCTCAAATAGCCCATGGGCAAGTCCACTGCACATGGTGCTGAAGAAGGACGGCAAATACAGGCTATGTGGCGACTATCGCAGACTCAACGCGGTAACAATACCAGACCGCTATCCAATTCCACGTCTTCATGATTTCACCTACAATATGCAAGGCAAGAAGATTTTCTCTAAAATTGATCTTCAAAAGGCATGTTACCAGATAAGAAACAGAGAGGAAGATGTTAAAAAAAAACGCCGTTATTACCCCGTTCGGTCTGTACGAGTTTACGAGGATGTGCTTCGGATTAAGAAATGCTGGTCGAACATTCCAGCGGCACATTGACAATGTGCTACGAGGATTGTCAGTATTCCCATTCGTCGACGATATTCTGGTGGCCTCTGAAAACGAAGAAGAACACAGAAGAAATCTCGAAGAAGTGTTCCAGCGCCTCAATGACAACGGTTTGCAAATCAACGTCGCTAAGTGTTCCTTCGGCCAAACAAAACTCGATTTCCTGGGCTACTCAGTAAGCTCAGACGGCATTCATCCTACAGAAGAGAAGATAAAGACCATTAAAACATACCCACTACCAACAACCGTTCAAGATCTTCGTCGTTTCGTCGGAATGTTAAACTTTTACCGTTCGAACATCCCACACGCTGCCGAACACCAAAAGGAATTGAGCAAATATTTCCATAACGCCAAGAAAAACGACAAAACAAAGATCGAGTGGAGCGAAGAGGCAAAACTAGCTTTCGACAAGTGTAAGCAAGATATTGAAAATGCAGTTCTCATCTCCTACCCATCTCAGGACGACCCATTCGCTATCATGACAGACGCGTCCAACACTTGTGCTGGCGCAGTCATTCAACAGAAAATCAATGGGATATGGAGACCACTAGGATTTTACTCCAAGAAATTCAACGATGCACAACAAAAATATAGCACGTACGACCGAGAACTGTTGTCTATATATATGGCAATACGACATTTCCGATGCATATTTGAAGGCCGCGATTTAATCATTTATACGGACCACAAACCATTGATTCATGCACTGACGGCCACCGGTAACAACGAAACACCACGAAGAACAAGATATCTTGAATATATAGGAGAGTATACGTCAAATATTCAACATATTACCGGAAAGGACAACCAAGTTGCAGACGCACTCTCTCGAATAGAAACCATAACCTGTCCAACACCAATTGACTACGATGATTTGGCAAGAAAACAATCCGAAGATGGAGAGCTAAAAATATTAAGAAATACGGGAAAGTATGACTTGAAAAATATCGTCATGCCTAACTCAACCACAAAGATTATTTGCGACATGTCAACAAGTTCCGTTCGACCGTACTTGCCACAAGAATTCCGAAAAACTGCATACCAAGCGATTCACATCCTTAGTCACCCCGGAATAAGGGCCACAAGGAAGCTCATTACTGCCCGTTACTTTTGGCCTTCGATGAACCGTGACGTAAGCAACTGGACTCGAGCCTGCGATCCGTGCCAGCGAGCGAAAGTACAGCAACACACGAAGTCACCAGTAGCTAGTTTTCAACAAGCAAATCGGTTGGAACATATCCACATCGACATTGTCGGGCCCTTACCTATTTCCAACGGTTACCGGTATTTGTTGACAATGATAGATCGGGCTACCAAATGGCCAGAAGCCTGCCCAATGGAAGACATAACCGCAGAAAAAATCGCCAGTACATTATACGAGTGTTGGATCGCCAGATTTGGATGCCCAGTGACAATTACCACCGATCAAGGCAGACAATTTGAATCAGAGTTGTTCAAAAAACTAATGCATCGTATGGGCATATACCGCACCCGAACTACTGCTTATCATCCGCAGTGTAACGGGATGATAGAACGCTGGCACCGAACACTCAAGGCAGCACTCACTGCGCGATTAAATTCGTCAACATGGTCGTAAGAATTAGCTACGGTACTACTAGGACTGCGAGCAGCAATAAAAGAAGACGTCGGCGCAAGTACAGCTGAATTATTATACGGTCAAGCATTACGATTACCCGGAGAATTTTATCAACAATGCACAAGATTTAATGATACAACTTCAAGCGTAATGCATAAGCTGAATGAGGCATTTAAGAAGGCACAGGCGCAACGGAAATCCAACCAAAACCAAGCAACGTTTATACACGACGAATTACATAACTGCTCGTATGTATATGTCCGTAATGATGCATCAAGCAAGCCATTAACGCCGACATACGATGGACCGTACGAAGTCATCAAGCGCTCAGATAAATATTACACTATACAGCTGCGCAACAGGTGTGGCAATATAACCGTAGATCGATTGAAGCCTGCATTCCGATTGAACATGGAAACAGACGAAGCAACGAATACGTCAAAACCTACGTATCCTCACATAACCAGAGCGGGCAGAACATCGAAACCCCCGGTACGATTCATTAGCGGGGAGTAATGTATGTTTATATATGAAGACGCGTAAGAGCCGTAGACCTAAATACAAAAGGCGCACGACTTTTCTGATTGGTCCATTATAAGTTAGATATAGCACGCATACGACTATGTACGAAAGCTAATATATTATATATCTTAGGAAATAAATAAATACGTATGGGCACTCTGCGCCCGGCACCGGTGGCGGACGGTCGTGTTGCGCTGCGCTGCTGTGTACAAGAGTTCCCGATTTTCCGGCTCAAGCGTTCCTTGGTGGTTCCCGAGTCGTCTCCGTAGTCACCCGACTACCATCACGTCTATTAATTGGGGTCTTTTTCAAGACACAATTAATATCGACTTTCTTTAAGATTGTCATTCAAAAACGTTCGTCGAGGCAATTTTGGCCCCTTCCGGGCAAAACCACAGTTTCGTGGTCCTCGGTGGATACCTTACGGTGCCAACGAAACCGAGGGGGTGTTGACCCAATCACACCCGCCGATCCCCTTCAGGGTTAGGCAGTCAATTGGCCGGGTCCCAGTGTTCGGCCTTGGGGGGTCTCCTAGTCGGCACTGGTGACAGTTTTGCCTCCACAGCGACTCACCTAGCGTGGTCGGGTATATCGATACCCTTCACACTAGACTGGATAGGACCCCGTTGCACAATAAGATAGGCAACGGGCAAAAGCAAGCTTAGGGCTCACCCATAGGCACACATCCTCCCTGTCTACACCCGACAGGGAGGGATTACACATCCCCGGCATACCCACCGGGGAGTTAGGATAGTAGGAAGTTAGTTAGGGAAAAATTCACGCGTAAAGTCTCTCTTCCCCCGTCATTATGAAGGACCCGGTAAAGTGCCTAGCGCTCTTTATCAAGTTCTTCCAGGGTGTACTCGAAGAAGAGCCCGCCCTGAAGACAAAGTATGGAGCTCGGTTCGCCAGGCTCCAAGCTGAGTCAGAGTCCCAGTCATGTCCCTCTGACAATAGCATCGCTAGCTTTAGCGATGCTCTAGAATCCCCCCCGGCTACTGAGCCATCTAGACCCCTTAGTCCGTCAGAGTCCACGGACACTGACGCCCCCATCAGCGCCGCTTCCTCAAAGCGGCCCACCACCCCGTACCCTTATGGTTCGGACGACGACGAAGCAGAGTCCGCCGCTTCTTCTTCTTCCTCATCCTCCTCCCAATCCGACGATGGTTTTACAACCGTCCAAGGAAAGGGCAAGAAGAGGAAGAACAAGAAGCAAAGCTCGTCCCAGGCCAGCAAGGTCGTTGCCCTTGAGGACTTAGACTTTGCTCCCTCGTCGCCCGCACCACTGGTACCGTCCTCAAAAATCTCTCCCGCTACCCCCGCGACTTGCGCTATAGTAGCTTCCCCCACCACCCCTCGTGCGATTACGTCATCCGCTAGCTGCGCTACAGTAGCTTCCCCCTCCACCGTTCGTCCGATTGCGTCATCCTCCGCGAAGGATACCCCCGCGCCTAACGCTAACACTAAAAAGATCCCTCTCCCGCCTCCCTTGTTCATCCAGGACAAGGCAAAGTGGACCGACATATCCAAATGGTGTGTCGACCACAAAATAAATTTCTCCAGCGCCCGAAATACCCAGCAGGGTATTAAAGTCAATGTCCCCACGTCGCGCGACTATAGGGACCTAACCCGTCTTCTGAGAATGAGAGGTGTGTCATACCACACCTACTCACTCCCAGAGGAAAAACAGATCCGCGTAGTGATCAAGCGTATCCCTCGCGAAATCCTCCCATCCGACATTCTAGAGGACCTTCAGTCACAGAAAGTCCCCGTAGATGAGGTCCATCGCATGCACCGCTCTAGAGGCGGAGAGTCATACGACATGGTCCTCGTCATCTGCCCGCCCGTAGAGGGCCATCACCCGATCTTTCAAATTCGTTCCCTGTGCAAGCTCACAGGGTTCGAAATTGAAAAACCCCACAAGAGTGGCATTGTCGGCCAATGCCACCGCTGCCAGTTATATGGTCACTCGCAGAGGAACTGCCATGCTACACCTAGATGCGTCAAGTGCCTAGGTGAGCACGGCACTTCCGACTGCCCCCGTCCAAAGGATCGTTCCCTTTGTACTGACCTTCCCAGCTGCGTCCTATGCGGCAAACAAGGCCACCCGGCCAACTACCGCGGTTGCCCCAAAGCCCCTAAGGCCTCTTCTCCCAAACTGGCCAAGCGTTTCGACGCCCGCCAGCAAAGGGAAGCTCCCTCCTCTTATAGGATTCCCTCATCCCATTTGCCCCAACGACTAAGCCCTCAGAGGCCTAGTCCGTGGAGTTATCTCCATCACCAGCAGTCTTTCCCTGCCATGGTGCCCTCTCAATTCAGAAACTTCCCTCCCCCTCCCCCCGCTCCCCTCCCCCGCCTTATGGATCCCCGTATTCGCGCCGCCGCGCCACCCGCGCCCCCTGCGCCCTCTGCGCCCCCTGCGCCCTCTGCGCCTCCGGCGCCCGCTGCGCCCCCCGCGAAACCCACGTCCGCTCCTAAAGCTACGCGTCCCTCTCAATCCACTCCCGTGGCTAGCCCCAACGTCTCCGTTGACTCGTTCAACGTAATTACGTCAACCTTCTTGGCCTTCGTCTCCCCTCGCGCAAAGACAATGGCCAACGAAATCCTTGCGGCCCATGGCAATCTCCTCCAGATCCAGGCCATCTACAACGCGTATCCGGATATTACGCAAGCCCTAACCTCCCTCGCTACTAAACCCCATTATGGATAACACGGTCTTAGCTAGGTTCAAACCGCGATCCCTAATAATAGGTTATTTCAATGCAAACGGCATTAAAAATCAACGCGAAGAGATTGCGGCTTTCCTCCGCGATCATCAAATAGACGTTCTCTTAGTCCAAGAGACTTTTCTAAAACCTTGCAACCGTAACCCATCAATAGCTAACTACCGGATAGTTCGCAACGATAGGTCACGTTGCCATAGAGGAGGTACCCTGATTTACTACAAAAAGCAGCTTCACTGCATCCCAATTGACCCTCCTCCCCTCTCACGATTAGAAGTTTCGGCCTGCCGCCTCGGCATGTCAGGCCACCAGCCGATCACTCTCGTGTCGGTCTATCTCCCCCCCGCTAATACTTCGGAGAATTTCCAACTCCTCTCTGACGACCTCTCGATTCTACTCACTATGAGTAACTCGCTCATTTTAGCGGGCGATTTCAATGCCAAACATCCCTCCTGGAATAGTTCGGTAACTACTACAAGAGGCCGACACTTGTTCGACCTCTCCCACTCTCTGACCTTTGACGTCATCGCTCCAATGACTCCCACCCACTTTCCGGTTAACGTAAATCATGCCCCTGATATCTTAGATGTGGCGCTCCTTAAGAACGTCAACCTAAGACTAGACTCCATAGAAGCTATTAACGAGCTCGACTCTGATCACCGTCCGGTAGTCATGAGATTAGACCCCCGCATAGGTCTCCGCGACCCAAACTCTCCCCCTATCACTAAGAGGATCACGGACTGGAAGAAAGTAAGCACTCAGCTGAAATCCAACACGTCCCCTCAGTTAGACTCTATTCCCGACGTGTTCAACTCTATCGCAGACACGACGTCCGCGATCGACTCACTCACTAATCACGTACAAACCGTCCTGAACGAATGTTCAAGGGAGGTTACAGTGACGGACGACCGTCACTGGAGCTTGCCGGACGATGTGCGTGCATTACTGACTGAGAAGAACGCGGCCGTCCGTGCCTACAGTAGCTTCCCCTGCCCCGCAAACAAAGCCCATATGCGCTATTTACAGAGATCTGTAAAGACACGCATACAGGAGCTGCGTGACGCGGGCTGGGACAAGATGCTCGGCGAACTAGAGCCCAACCATCTGGCATTTTGGGAACTTCAGAGGAAACTCAAATCCCCTCAAACTTCCTCCATGCCCCCCCTGACCCGTCCCGATAAGACCATAGCCTTCGAGGACGTTGAAAAGGCAGAATGCCTGGCCGACACCCTCGAGGCCCAATGCTCACCCAGCTCCCTGCCAGTAGACCAAGCTCACCTCCTAAAGGTCGACGCTGAAGTCGAACGTAGAGCCTCTCTCCCTCCCGTCGATGACCCTGATTGTCCACTGCCTCCCGTCGCTCCAGACGAAGTGCATGACATTATCAAAGGTCTTAAAGCTCGTAAAGCTCCCGGTTCAGATGGACTCACCAATAGGGTGATCCAATTATTCCCTGCCCACCTGATAATGCTTTTGACTACCATCTTCAATGGTGCCTTAAGCAACAACTTCTTTCCCCAGTCGTGGAAAGAAGCCACCGTCATAGGTATCAGAAAGCCCGGTAAACCCAGTACCGACCCCTCTAGCTACCGTCCCATCAGTTTGCTCAAGGTTCTCGGAAAAATCTATGAGAGGCTTATTTACAAGCGTCTCAGAGACTTCGCCGAGACCAAGGGCCTCATCCCCAACGAACAGTTCGGCTTTCGAACTGAGCACTCTAGCGTGCATCAGGCCCACCGCATCATTGAGTTCATAAGCGATGGTTTCCAACGCGGCTCTTTGACGGGTGCAGTTTTCTTCGACATTGCGAAAGCATTCGATAAAGTCTGGCACAACGGCTTATTATACAAGCTGTACCAACTCGGCGTGCCGGATCGTCTCGTACTCATCTTACGGGACTATCTATCGAATCGCGTATTCCGCTATCGCATTGAAGGAGCACTTTCCTCTCCCCGCCCCATTCGTGCAGGAGTCCCTCAGGGCTCCGTGCTAGCTCCCCTCATGTTCACGCTATTCACTAGCGATATTCCAAACCCAGGTAGAAGGACGCACTTCGCTCTGTTCGCAGACGATACGGCCATCTACTTTAGGTCTAGATACCCCGACAATATCGCCCACACTCTCCAAGGCGCAGTCAATCGACTCGCTGCCTGGTTTCGAAAGTGGCGCATAGAAGTCAATCCCGAAAAAAGCCAAGCGGTTCTCTTCTCGAAACCGCGCACAAGGCTTAGAGACCCCCTCCCCCGACCTCTCACTATGTTCGGTAAGCAGATCCCTTGGGAGAAGCGAGCCAAATACCTAGGTGTTTTCCTCGACCACCATCTCACTTTCGCTGAGCACATAAAGAAGGTTCGTTCGCGAGCCGCTTTCGCTCTCGGTAGGCTCCATTCCGTCCTAAACGCACGCAGCAAGATGTCACTTAAGTGCAAATTGCGAATCTACACAGCGTGTATTCGCCCCATCATGACCTATGCGGGTGCCGTCTTTGCTCATGCAAAACCCCATCATATCCATAGGTTGCAAACGCTCCAAAACCGATTCCTCCGTAGGGCCACAGGCTCCCCCTGGTATGTTAGGAACGAGAGTCTCCATCTCGACCTTAGAATTCCCACGATCCACCAATTTCTAAAACGCCTTGCAAAGCGTTACTTCGATTCCGCGGTCAAACATCGCAACCCTCTGGTTGTCGAGGCCGCCAGCTATGTCCCAAGTAGGATTAGCCGTACCCGCCGACCTAGGCACATTCTCACCGACCCTGATGACCCCATAACCCTCCTTCAGGAGAGCAATAGGGCTACTAGTACTCTACACAGATACAGACGCCTCCCGTCATTCCGACCTCGCCGTCGAGGTCCTTTGCGATCGCGTCCGCGCCCCCGAGTAAATGATACTCCTCCCCGACCCTTGCTCGATAACGAGGTGCCAGCAGTGGTTTCAGCTGTGCACGTAGCTTTAAATTCCCCGATTAATAATAATGATCAAAACTTTGATCCAGCCCGTCCCATCTTTGATGTCCTCCCTCCGGTGACGCCCTAAGCCGAGGCTCGTACCCCACAGGGGGTGCCCTTAGCGAGCGTTCACCTAGCTTTTTAGCTTAGTTTTGTATGCCCCTGGCTGGAGGCTTTGAGTGTAGCAGCTTAAGGCAACCACAGGATTGACCGGTTAAGTAGTCATGACCTCAGAGGTCAGCTACGAGAAGCCCTACAGAAAAAAAATAAAAAAAAATACGTATGGTATCATTATCCCTAGTTTCATTTCCATTTCCAAGATAGTACGAAGTTTCCCTAAACTGGTTTTTTCTTAAACTTGTCACATATAAAGGACCAGTGACCATGTTTTTATTATCTAATCCATATATATTAATACTTATGTGTGGTTTCAAATTTTCTAATATTTTAATATCTTTACATGATGGGGGAAATGATAGACCATCTATATTTAAAACTTTTGAAAAATGTGGATATGAACTTGTTCTGCAAACATTCATTTGGGTGGGATATAACGCTGCAACAATACTCCATAAAAAGCAGTTGTTATCGCTGTTTTTAATATTTAAACAACTTCTAGTTTTTTTTATTACTTGCGGCAAATCTATATAGGTACCACCTTTCAAAGGAGAGTATTTGATAAGGTTAATTTCTAGATGACTTATAAATAAACAAGACCAACCAGATTCACGATGTTGGAACTCTGAGAGCTTTCTGTCAAATGTATTTATTGTTTTCAAATATAATTCATTTATATCTGTATTATTATATACAATTTCATATTTTGTGTTAAATGATTTAAGCTGTTGCTCATCAGATTTTGGAAGTATGAAATAAGCAAAAAGCTCAAAGTTTAATTTAACACAACTATGTTTTATCAAACAATCGTTAATTAGTCTTATGACCTTATGCCGATTATCCATTAGGAATTCCTCAGGTGCTAGGTATTCCATTGATGGATTCAGTTTGTAACTTATTATTCTCTTTTTAAAAGCCGTGGCTATTATATCGATATTTTCAATTTCACTTTTTAGTATGCAATTAGATTTATGCAAATTCGTTGTCAAATGATACTGATATTCAATTTTAGGTATTTCAATGTGACATTTTTGACATATTATTATATCATTGTTATTTGTTCTGATTCCGGGTCTAGGTGTAACTGTAAGAAAGAAAAAAAAAACCATGAATATTAAATAAAATTTGATATAATATGAATTCCTATTAATACTTAATTTCTATAACCGATTACATGATTTATTTATATGCATAAGTAAGTACCGGCTAAGGTTGCAATTGCATTATAATAGATTTACACCTTAGATCTATTTATTCTTATTCATTTATCTAAGTATATCTTGTCCCAGCCCGTTTCACGCAGCTCCGCCATACGTGTCCTTACAGTTCTCTGTAAGTAGCGCATGTGGGCTTTGTTGGCGGCGCAGGGAAAGCTGCTGTAGGCACGGACCGCTGCGTTCTTCTCAGTCAGCAGGGCGCGCGAATTAAGTAAACGACAGTCGGAGAGTTTAAAAATAACTTTATTTAACTGACAGAGTGACAGTAAAGATAATAATGATCTAATCCTAAAGATACAAGGTTCTTATAGCTAAATTATGCTAAGACGACAATTGTTGCGTGACGACAATGTCCTACATTATAATTACTTATTCACTAGATTTGGAAGAAGCTGTATTGCTGACAAAGCTAATTGTAGTAGGGTTATCACACTTAACTCCTCCCTCCCTAAGAGAAAAATTATCTAAAGGCAACTGTGTAGTCTTTAGGGAATTTCTCTTACAAATTTTAAATAAGTCCCATCTATAAATAATGAAACCTATAACAGAAACTAAGATTATGACGTAAATACTTAGGGTCCATACACTGATATTGTCACTTGTTACACGAATATATGACTCGAAATCACTGACACTTTCACTGTATTTTGCTCGGTTCACTAAGTCCTTGATGTCACCTAAGTCCACCCCTCTAAGATCCATTTGCTTCGCCGGTGGGCTGACGTCACGACGGAGTTCGGGCATCTGTGCTGTTGGCAGGCTGAAGGAGACTGTGCTACTGTTCTCCGGCGTTGTAATGGAGATATCAGCGATCTGCAGTGTGCAGTGCTGACTTGGTACTAAGATGTATGTACCTTGCAAGGTGTATTTCCTAGTTTCGTCGGCACAATGTTCCGTTGTCTGGATACTTTTTTCTGTATACACCAACCAGTGGCTTTCAGATATGGGTTGTATCTTGGTTTCTTCTATTTTCACCTGGTGTTGCTGGCAATCCGTGAAATTATGTTTTAGTAACATAAGTTGCTCGACGCATGTTTCCTCTGGGTACTGAAGTACGTTGTCTTCGGAGCAAAGGTATGTGAGCTCATCTATTTCCTCGCAGCTGTCGACTACGGGCCTGTATTTCGACTTTTTCACCAGTAGGTAAGGATATTTTGGAATAATGACATAGGGTTTTTTTGTGGTAGGGTAAAAAATTGGAATAGGGATAACTTTATAATAGATATATGTGTTACTGTCTACTAGTGGGACTTCCAAAATAAAAACTATTTTACTACTATCTATATACCCCTTAATTTTTATACTACCCTCTAACTTAACTAAGTTTTGAATATCTAATGGATAAACTAAAGTATGGTGCGTTTTGATGACCTTCAAAATATTAAATAGTTCCGTAGAGTTAATTATAGATTGATGTAATATGTGTATCTTGCTAAAGGCAATGGCTGTTTCTAGTTCATAAATGATGGTATAAATAGTACGAAAATTATTTAATATTTGGTGCATACTATTCATAATTGAAATCAAATTGGCGTATTTTGTTTGATTTTGAACAAGAGACTGAAATTGTTTAATTTTTAGATTTAAATGTCTAGTATTGAAATTGATATCGTCTGAAACATTAAGCAATTTATCAAAAGCCCTTTGCATTAACGATACCCTTCGTTCAACGGAATGTTCCCTTTTTCCTAGATTACTTATCTCTAAATCATACTTCCTAGCATCCTCATTATCTAAATTACCTGTTATAACTTTAACAAGAGAACCCAATGGATTTAAAATACCTCTTTTTGTTCGTCTTGACGGTAAAATCTGCTGTAACCTATCTTTAGTTAATTCTACCAGAGAATCTATCTGTACGGTTAATCCTATAAGTTCCCTATATATCTCGCTATTACTATTACAAATAATTTTTAACTTATTATATTCTTGTATATTATTCTCTAATTGAAGGGCTAGAGAGTTTAAATCTATTGTTTTTATGATGTCCCAGTGATTATTCTTCATCAGAGCCGTCCCAATCCTGATCGGAACTATCCCGGGATTCTGATCGATTTTCTGGATGTTCAAAGTTGTCCCTTGATCCACTAGGGCGAGAAGTATCGACCACCATCTGTGAAGGACGTTTTACGTTTTTTAATGCTACTCTCGTACGTCTATTTTTAAGCTTAACTGGGACTATGTTCCTGTCGACATTTCCCATGACAGTTGCTTTTTCAAAACGAGGCAACTCTTTAGCTTTTCTAGTCCTAGTATTTTTCATAAAAATTGTGTCCCCATCTACTACACTTGGTATATTATCTTCTCCTCCTTTCTTTTTCCTAACTAAACTTTTATTTCCAATCATCTGGCTACTCAAGTGTTCGTAAAGAATTTTCAGTCTTTAACGATGGTCTTGTAAAATTTTCTGCATTAAGTTTTTATTCCTATCAATGTCAAAGATATTCCCTGACTCTGTATGTCCGAAAACTACCTCAAAAGGTGTGAAATTTGAGGCACTATGAATTGTGTTATTATATCCCATGATCGCGTATGTCATTACCGATGTAGCATCTAGGCTACTTTGCTCATACTTAGCTAATCTATATATTTCTATTATTGTAGAATGAAAACGCTCTACTATTGCCATTGAATTGGGATTATTTGGTGTTCCAATGTGCTGATCTATTTTATAAAGGTTCAACATTTCTTTGAGTAGTTCGTTATTGAATTCTGTGCCTGAATCACTACTTATCTTTTTGGGTGTTCCATACATACTAAAATATTTAATTAAGGCTCTTACTACCTCTGGTGTACTTTTGTTAGGTATGTAAATAGCTTGTCCTAACTTACTGAATGAGTCCACCACTGTCAGATATTGGTTCTTTTCAATGTATAACAGATCAATAAAAATTTCTTGTAATGGGCGGTCTGGAGTCTGTGTTAACTGTATAAATGGTTTCAGGGGTTTCCTGTCATACTTCATTTTTTTACATTCTTCACAGGCATTAATTAATGATGGCAGTAACTGTTTCCTGCATCTTACTCCACCAGTATGATCTTTTTAATTTAATTAATGTTTCCCTAATACCCCTATGACATGTTTTACCCTGGTGATATTTTAAAACTAAATTCTTTTGCTCATCCTCATCTGCAACGTTCACCACTCTTTCAGTACATTCAACAAATTGTTGGGTTCCTTTTTTATAGAGTGAAGTAATAACGTTGACAAAAGCTTTCCTATGGGAAGGGTCCTCGAAATATATGAAATATTTATGCTTGTAGTCTACGTATTCCTTAAGAAAATCCTTTACTAAATCCTGGTTATTTGTAGGTAAATGAACTTCCAGAATTTTTTGTTTGTCGTTTGAAATGTCTTTTACAGCCAAGCTATCTTTAAACCAGGTAAAAATGTGAATTTGTCTAGGCTTGGTGTCTATCGCTTCATTGAGGATAGGTATACCTTCATGCTCTCTATTGGATATAGAGTTAGCTGTCGCAGCATCACTTTCGGAATCTGATATTTCAATAGTCTCTATTTCTGGTTCCTTTTTACTAAGTTTTATAATCTCATTAGTCACCTTATTTAAATGCTCCTGCAAGTTTCTTTCGTTTTCGTCGACATTTACAATCATCGATTCACAATCATTTGTTACATTTATTTTGATGCGTGATAAGGCATCCGCATTTGTATTTTGTTGACCCTTTTTATAATGGATATCAAAATTATAGTCCTCTAACCGTAATCTCCACCTAGTTAACTTGCTATTTGGTTCCTTTAACGAATTAAGCCAGGCTAATGGTCTATGGTCGGTATAAATAATAAACTTTCTACCGTATAAATAGGGTCTGAAGTATTTGACCGCCCATATTATGGCCAATAACTCCTTCTCTATTGTGCTTTATCTAGACTCTGTATCACTTAATTTCCTACTAGCAAACGCAATTGGTTTATCCGAGCCTATGTTGCCCTGAGACAAAACAGCGCCAACAGCGAAATTTGATGCGTTAGTTGTAAGAATAAAAGGCTTGTTGAAGTCAGGAAATTGCAGTAAAGGTGCATTTGTTAGCAATTCTTTACATGTTTCAAAACTTTTCCTATATACATCATTTATTACTCTACTTTTTCCTTTCTTTAGACATGCTGTAAGAGGTCCCGTTATCTTAGAGAAATCCTTGATAAATTTCCTATAATATCCTATCAGACCCAAGAAACTTTTTATCTCCGTAACTGTTTTAGGTATTGGGTATTTTAGTATAGCTTCTATCTTATCATTATTAGGCTTAAGGCCGTCTTTTGTAATTGTATGTCCTAGGTATATAACTTCTTTTCTTAGAAACTCGGACTTATCCAGTTGAACTTTTAGATTTGTTTTTCTAAATCGATCAAAAATTGTTTTGAGCTTAACGATGTGTTCCTGTAGGCTTGTTGAAAATATGATTACGTCATCTAAATAAACTAGGCAATGTAACCCTTGCAACCCTCTAAGTACACTGTCCATTGCTCGTTGGAAAGTAGCAGGCGCTGTTTTTAAACCAAAAGGCATTCTGTTAAATTCATATAGCCCAAATGGTGTTGTAAATGCAGTTTTCTGCCTATCCTCTTCTTGGATTTGTAATTGATGATAACCAGAGGCGAGGTCCAAAGTTGAAAAATACATACTCTTTCCTAACTTATCAAAAAGGTCGTTGATATTTGGCAAAGGGTATTTATCATCTATAGTTATATCGTTTAATCGTCTATAATCCACTACCATTCTCCATTTCTGTTGACCTGACGCGTCTAACTTTTTGGGAACTAAGTGAACTGGTGCACTCCAAGGAGAGTTTGATTCTCGGATTACATCGTCACCTAACATCTTATCTACTTGACGCCTAATTTCTTCTGTTTGGGCTGGCGGTAATCTATAAGCTTTGACGTTAATTGGATCTTCGTTCGTTGTTCTAATCCTATGCTTGACGTCATTCGTAAAAGACAACGGTATGTCCTCACAATAAAAAATATCCTTATATTCCTCACAAATATTCCATACCATGTTTCTTTCTTCCTCATTCATGTGATTTAGTCGTAATTTGCTAAGGTTTTTTAATAACAAATCACCCAATCCATCCCGTTCGCTTAGGTTATTAACTGCTAAGTCGCTATCATTACACTGCTCTACCTTAAATGGACTAGTGACCTTAAGGATCATTTCTTTGTTTTTACAATTTTGAATAACCGTATATGCAAACCCATTAATACAGTTTACTAAAGCACAGGGCATCCTTATTCCATCGGTTAATTCTTTATAATCCAAAATGGCCTCGCCATAAGTTAAATTAACTGGAAGGTTAACTTTTACTTCACAACGTGCTGGCAAAACATATGTAAATGTTGACGAATAGACGAACGGTATGTTTGTTGTTTTTGTGCACAACGTTGACGTTTCGTAGTCAATTTTTGCGCCCAATTGTTTCATTAGATTACTTCCTATCAAACCATCGTAGTTACTATCCACATTGTAAAGATAAAACTTATGATCCTCAGAACATTTAAAAATGTTAGGTAATTGTGTACAAATAACTTGTGTATGTTCGCTAATACCATGTGTGCTAACGACATTAAAACGCTCATTATATATATTATTTCTAAAGTATTGATTCGCTACATTCGGTCCGATAAAAGACCGAGTGCTGCCAGAGTCTAACATAAAAACTGCATTTCCTAACTCAGGAATTATAATTTATGGCAAAGAACGAAAACTAGTACAATTTAAAACTATGTGCTCTCTCTGTTCGAGGCCCTTAGATGAAAATTTTCCGCCCATACGGGTTCGTCCGAAGTACTTGGTTGTAGTTCCCTTTCAAACGCAAAGTGATTATTATTATCGGATGAATCATTGTTTGTATAATTGACACGTCTAGAACTCGCTGTTCGCATGGTAACATCGGTGTTTGCACTTGTATTTGCAACCGGTGCATTATGTGCCGACGTCCATCGCCGGTCATGCTGACTCGGCGTCCCTGCGGTTGACCTAGTCTGTGGCGGAATTCGATTTTGTGCAAAATGCGAATTCCTTAATTGAAACGATGTGTTCGCTAAACCTGACTGGTTTACATTATTTTGTGAACTATGAGGTATATTCGGATTTGCCTGTCTTATTTGTGAATTATGTGATTTTTGAAAATTGTTATTATGGTTTTCCGTAAATTTCCTTGGCGGCTTATTTCTGCTATTTTTCAGATCATAAACCGTTTGGAAGTTTTGCTCTTCCAATACAACCCTTAAGGCATCCTCCAACGTCGTTACATTTCTCAATCGTACTAGCCTAACTAAATACGCTGGTAAATTGTATAAAAAAACATTCAGCGACGAATTAGTATAAATGTGCTGTTTGGCTTGACGTACATTGATATTGCTTATCGTTTCGTTGGTTTTTGCAATAAGAATACTACGTATGTTTTGTATCCTATGGCAAAAATCTACATTACTTTCATTTTGGTTAATTTTCAACGATTCCAACTCCAATACTAAACATTCTTCGGTCCTAGGATCCCCGAAATGTTGTACTAATAAATCTTTTAGTTCGTCCCAATTATTTATTTGATCCCGCTCTCCTACTAGGTTCGCGGCTTTATCCGAAAGTTTACTTGTTACGACGTGATATAAGTATTCGTTCTGAGCATCTCCTCCTCGGAACTTATTTAATATATATTCGCATTTTTTAATGAACAGTGGGAGTTGTCTAGCATCGCCACTAAATTCTGGAATAATGCTAGTCATTGCCGACGGAATTGGTACGATCTGATCCATTGTTATTGAAACACGAAACGTTACACACCCGGAAAATACCTACTTAGTGACACAGTTTAATACGAAAATTGTATCGTAATGAACTGTAGGTACTAAACAATTATGTCTACCTAAATGCTTTTTCACGAGATTTGTATCGTAATGACAAAAATGTACAAAACTAACTATATCTACCTATTTATTCTATAACAAAAGTTCTATCGCAATAAAATATATTATGTAAGTTACCCGGTTATTGTCTGACCCCTAATAACACATACACATATATCTAATCAAAGAGGAAATCGTAAAGGAAAACAGAAAGGATAGTGAAAAAGTTCTACTCACAGTCCCGAAGTTACTCCCATCTCCTCCTTGGACTATTATCACCACACTCAGCGTCAGCCTCTCGATGAAGTTGCTCAATAAATTTATTTGTTCGGCGATCTCTGTTAAACTGTTGGAACAGACGTCACAGCAGATTGTAGAATTTTATACTATACTGAGTGACTACAGAGATCCTACCGGCTGCGCCAATTAAGTAAACGACAGTCGGAGAGTTTAAAAATAACTTTATTTAACTGACAGAGTGACAGTAAAGATAATAATGATCTAATCCTAAAGATACAAGGTTCTTATAGCTAAATTATGCTAAGACGACAATTGTTGCGTGACGACAATGTCCTACATTATAATTACTTATTCACTAGATTTGGAAGAAGCTGTATTGCTGACAAAGCTAATTGTAGTAGGGTTACCACACTTAACTCGCGCATCGTCCGGGAGTTTCAGGTAACAGGGATCTGTTGCCGGAACCTCCCTTGAGCAATCGCTCAGGACGGTTTGCACGTGCTCAGTGAGTGAGTCGATCGCAGCTGTCTTGTTAGCGATAGAGTCAAACTGGTCAGGAATAGAGTCTAGTAAGGGGGACGTGTTGGATTTCAGCTTTTCGCTTACTTTCTTCCAGTCCGTCACCTTTCTAGTGGGGAGAGGGTGGTTAGGGTCAGAGGGACCTATGCGGGATACAAGATGGATGATTACTGGGCGGTGGTCAGAGGTAAACTCGTGCACCGTTTCTATCGAGTCAAGTCGTAAGTTTACGTTCTTAAGGAGCGTTATGTCAAGGACGTCAGGGGTGTAATTAACCATATGGGGATAGTAAGTGGGATTCATCGGAGCGATGATGTCGAAGTTAAGAGTGGAAGAGAGGTCGAACAAGTGTCGGCCCCTGGGGTTAGTGGTGTGACTGTTCCAAGAAGGATGTTTGGCGTTGAAGTCCCCTGCCATAATGACAGAGTCGCTCATGCCGAAGAGTAGCTGTAGGTCATCAGAGATAAGTTGGTAGTTTTCTGAGGCCTGAGCTGGGATGGGAGGGATATAGACCGACACTAGAGTGATCGGTGAGTGACCAGTCATGCCTAGACGACAGACTGATACTTCTAATCGGGAGAGAGGTGGAGGGTCCATAGGGATGCAATACAGATCCTTTTTATAATAAATGAGAGTGCCACCCGCGTGACAGCGCGTCCTATCATTTCGAATTAAACGATAGTTAGCTATAGAGGGGTTTCGTTTGTGGGGTTTAAGGAAGGTTTACTGTATGAGGAGAAGATCTAACTGATGATCGCGGAGGAATTCAGCGATTTCATCTTTCTGATTGAATAAGCCATTGGCATTGAAGGTACCTTTAGGGCGATGGTTTAAACCTTTCATAAGAGGCGTTATACATTATGAGGGTCTAGTGAAGGAAGTGAGGGCGGAGGTAATATCCTCGTAAGCCAGGAACACGTTTTGAATTTGCTCGTAGCAACCTGATTTCTTGGCTTCAACAATGTCTAAGGCCACTTGTTGAGCCCTGGGGGTACAAAAGGTCATGAATGTTGAACTGATTATGCTAAATGCATTTTTAGCGGGGTCCGAGTATATATCTTTATTATTATTAGCCACGGGAGTGGGAACGTGACGCGGGGAAGCCAAGTTAATATTGGGTTTTACGGGGGGTGCGGGGGGTGCGGGGGGTGCGCTACGCTGTGTAGGCGCGTGGGGAGCGGGGAAGCCGGGGGGAGGAGGAGGGCGGACTCGCGGGTCCATTAAGGAGTATAGCGGGGTATGAGGGGGAGGGGGGCGCGGGGTAACCAGAGCCGGGAAGGTCTGCTGGTGGTTATAATTTAACTGAGACCAAGGGCTAGGTCTCTGTGGGCTAAGCCTCTGAGGTATCTGGGAAGAGGGGAAAGGTTGGTAGACCTGTTGGCGTTGCTGCCTAGCGTCTAAACGCTTAGACAGCTTTGCTGTGTTTGCCTTAGGGGCTTTGGGACAACCGCGGTAATTAGCCGTGTGACCTTCGAGGCCACACAGCACGCAACTTGGCGGGGTGACGCATAAGTTGCGATCTTTTGGACGGGGGCAGTCTGCAGTGCCATGATCACCCAGGCACTTTACGCACCTGGGTTTCGCATGGCAGTGCTTTTGGCTGTGGCCATACAATTGGCAACGGTGGCATTGCCCTATGGCGCTATTTTTCCAGGGCTTCTTGATGGTGAAGCCCACTAGCTGACAGATCGTTTTTACATTAAATATGGGGTGATGCCCCTCGGTAGGGGAGCACACGACAATGACCATGTCGTACGCTTCTCTACCGCGTGAACGGTGCATTCGGTGCACTTCATCGACGGGGATGTTCTGCGACTGAAGGTCGGCAAGAATGTCGGCGGAGGGAATTTCCTTAGGGATCTTTTTGATTACGACCCTAATCTGTCTTTCTTCTGGGAGGGAGTAGGTGTGGAATGACACACCTCTCTCTCTCAGGACCCTGGTTAAGTCCCTGTAGTCTTTCGACGTAGGGACGAGTACTTTAATACCCTGTTGGGTAGATCGGGCGCTAGTGTAGCCCGCTAATGTAGCCTGAGGTTGGCGCGGAACGCGGTGCGTCATTCTGCGAGGATGACGCAATCGGGCGAGGGGCGGTGGAGGGGGAAGCTACGGGGGCGCAAGTAGCGGCGGGAGAAGTAGTGGGGATTGCCTGAGGGGCAACTATGATAGAGTCGTCAATGACGACTACTTTACTCGCTTGGGACGAGCTCTGCTTTTTCTTCTTCCTCTTGTTTCCTTTCCCGGTGACTTGGGTGAAACCTTCGTCATCCGAGTGGGAAGAGGAGGAAGAATGAGCAGAGGCTAGAGCCTCTGAGTCGGGGGTATAAAATGGATGGGGGGTCGGGGCGCGGGCTGTGGCGGTCGCGACTTCTACGACGTCCATACTGTCTGAGGGACAGGGACTAAATTGTGCCTCGATTACATCGCTGAAGTCAGCGATGGATTGGGGCCTAGTTTCGGTCTGCTGTGAAGCAGCGAGACCTTCGAGTTCGGTAACGAACTCGTTGATTAGGGTCGGATCCTTTTTTAGGACTCTATTGAGGAGATCTAATAGTTTTGAGTTTTCACTCCTGAGGGATATGAGGTCGTTGCGGAGCGACTGAATGTCACTCTGTACGGCCTCCATAATGACTACTTAAATTGGGACCTAATTTTTCCTAAATATAATCCTAATAACCTAATTCCGCGGGCGGACTACCGGGGATGTGTAAACCCTCCCTGTCGGGTATAGACAGGGAGGTTGTGTGCCCATTGATGAGCCCTAAGCTTGCTTTTGCCCGTTGCCTATCTTATTGTGCAACGGGGTCCTGACCAGTCTAGTGCGCCGGGTGTAGACACACCCGACCGACACTAGGTGTGTTGCTGTGGATTTATTCGAGACTGTGCATCTTGGGTTTTTATATATCAATGGTACAGAATCTAGATTACAAAAAAACTTGATATGAGTTTAATCGATCTAGAGAGCAAATTGTGCGAAGAAAGTGTAACAGATGGCGCTGACGGTCGAGTAGTGATGAGCCGGTCGCCCCAAGAGAGTAACACAGATTTGAAGAAGTACGATCAAAACAAGCTAGATGGCGCTTTGCTAAATCTTCATGAAGGGAATTTCAACAATAATCAAGTACTGACTAAATGCGCCAGAATCGAATCAAATTCTCAGTTAATTATATTTGGAGGACAACAATTCACAGGATTGGCTACACTACTCATCAATCTAGAAACAATACTAAGTACAAGAATTACCATATTTCTTCCAATACGAAACCATACGCCACCACAGAAGAGATTCTCAAGCCTATCTACCAACTGGAAGATTTGGAAGATAATTACGAGTATCTAGTTATATGTGTAGGGGAAACTGATACCGACCCCAATAAAATACTATTAGAATTAGGATCGTTGCTAAAATCCTTTCAAAAACTTAACGTGCTTGTATTTGGGTTGTTCTTCGAAATAAATTATTTTTATTAAGTTTTCTTTTTTTTTTTGAGAACCTTGATGTAAGCTATTTTTATCAAGCTAAATGCAATCTACGCATACTCTAAAAGATTATTTTAAGAAAGGCACGTATTCATTTTCATTATTTTACGCAATATTTGTAATTTTCTAATTATTCACGTTGATACTAATTACACTACATACTGAGAATGACTTTAGCTTGTATCATAATGACGCCATGTTGCAGACAATGATCTAAAACGTTTTATTTGTGGGTATTTAACAATAAACACTTATTTGATCAGTTCAAAATCGTTTATTTATAAAACAAATAATTCAAAGTAAATGACAATCTTAAAAATCTATTAGCGTGAGGCCTTAGATACGCAACTGTGACGCTAAGTACTTAGATATTTAAAAAAAAACTGTCACACTCAAATAACTTAATCATCTAGTCTTAGGCCGCAAATTCGGGGCAGCGTTTCTTGCAGCATGCAGCGGGGAGTTAAATGGAACTGCCCTTGATATCTGCATCTGATCCACATTGCATCCTCATCCCCGCAACATCCTTGATCTACTCATAGGATAGACAATTAAATATTAAGTTTCATATAGTAGCCTGTCTTACAATTTTAGGATTCAAAAGATTTAAATCAATCGCATAAAATATCACGTATCTTAATTCTGATCACAATTATCAACGAAATTGGAATCATCAAAATGGGTCAATGTTCACTGAAGCGGAGTTTTTGTAATTTTTTTTATTTTTATTAGTGACGTCAATAAGAACATTAGAAATAATCTGGATTTTGTTTTTATTTTGAGATTTAGGCTTAGTGTTTGCCAGGGGAACTAACTACACGAGAATCAAAATCATCGTTATGATTTCTAATGGACATATTATTGATATAACCAAGATGCTTACCATGGGAGCAAATTTCACCAGCATCACATAGGAAGCAACTCATATTCCTCATAGTCATTTTAGGTTTGAACATGTCCCAAAGAACTTGGTGCACAGAAAGGGTCCCTCTGAATGGCTTTAACTGCTCAGGAATCAATCTCTCCCTCAGAATTATGTCTTCCTCTGAAACTCTTTTAATTATAATATTTTCTAATCTTGATTCCATGATTTCGTAAAACTGATCAAAATTTCCATAATGCACCATTTGATCTGCTACTCTTTTTATTGTACCACACCTAGGCCATCAAGAGCACCCTTCCCGTGCCCAGCTTCAGAATAATTCCAGGTTATTCTTGTTATATTACAGTTTTGGGACGACAATTGACTAATAATATAAAACATATATTTATTGCGGTATTGCGATGACGGGGAATCAGATAAAAAATTAATAGTATCCACGAACGGATTAAGTTCTATGACTTTGTCCAGAACAGGTAATAGGTGTGCCCAAATTGATGCAACGTCATGTCGAATGCAAGAATTGATGGTACACATAGACGTTGGACCTACTTGTCCAGTTATAAAACTGTGAGTGTAAATCACAACTGTATGAAGCGACACTTGTTGCCGACTCCCTCCGAAGTGGAAAGATTGAACTTCTTCGGCAAATTTTAAATTGTAGTTTTCAGAGAAATCGACGTGTACGATAGCTTCGTGGATATTCAAATTATTTTTAAGTGATTTAATTGCTTTGTACTGATTAACGATTTTGCAGATATGATCCATGTACTTTGGTAGTTCTGCTTCTAATTTGGAAGTAGCTTCTAAGGGTTTCATTACTATTTTCTGTTTTTCTGTTACAATTTGCATTTTCTTTGTTCCATTTTCTAAAACTATTTCTTTTTTTCCATTCAAAAATCGTTAAATCTATTTCGTTATTAAATTCTTTGTACACAACGTAGCGTGTTGCACATATTTGGCAAATTCTTTGCAAACATTCTGTGTTATATGAATCACAACACAACGTGGTTATTATGTCTTCTGGTTTCTTTTTATTTATTATAGATGCCTTATTCAAGGCACTCACCAACAACTCCATATTCACATGAGTAGCACACATGCAAGTTTCTCTGTTCGCTGGTTTAGGAGGTAGTACCCAGAAAGGCCGGTTTTTGCAAAAAAATGAATAATGAATACGACTGTTAGTTTCATTTTTAAATTTATATATAAATCAAGTAACGGAGCTGTTAGGTATCGCTTTTGCATTCTTTTCTTATTCCTTGTTACGAATTATTTTTTTCCTGCAGCAACTGTACTATAAGAGTCGTCACAATAAAATGAAATGATAGATTTCGTAATTTCAGATATGCAGTTTTTACAACTTGTGGGTTTAGCAGAAAGATTTCGTTCTTTAGTTGGTTTATTGTTTTGTTTGTGTCTTCAACTGGTAACTTTTTAATGAGATCAATTTTTTTCTGTTGATTAATTATACTTTTACGTTATGATTCACTTTTCTTTTTTAATGTATTTATTATAGATATTAATACCTTCCTTTTTTTAAATTCTCCGTATCTAATTTTTCTTACTGCACGTTTAACTGCTGGACAGTCACGGTCGTGATGCAAAGGATCCTCTTCTTCTAGATTTTTCTCAGCCTCATTAGAAAAATTTGCAAGCGAGGCTACTTCAACCTGAACAGTTTCTAATGCAACTTTTTTATTAAGATTTTCTTTTTTTTTCTGTCAGTAATATCTAGAATTATCTTTCCATCTTCTCCTTTGTTCTCTTTGAGACCTAGGAGTCTTATCTTTAGTCGGGACAATCTTTTTCTCTTCTTTTCTTTTAACATATTAATTTCTTCGTTTTTCTTTTTCAATGGCAAGCAGCTCGGGATCATTTTTTATTTCGTTATAGCGTCTTCTTTTACATAGGCGCTGTTTCGCTAATCGCTGCTCTTTAGTTTGTGGCATTTCTCTTTCTATAAGGAAATAATAAAGTATTATTAAAACGTTTAATCTTCTCTTTTAACGATTAAAAAGCACACCCGAATCCCTAGGTACAGCGCAAATATTTCATGTTTTAAATGTTATTCTGACAAAATATTGCAAAATGTGTATATACTAATATTATAAATAATAACTGTATGTTATTTTATTTTTTTACGAATTTTAAGTAAATAGAAAATGGAGCAAATTTTAACCCAAGCGTAATGTATAGGGTTTTAATCTAATATAGTTATAAATTGGAGTCAGTACAGTTTTTACAGTCGAAAAAGAACATAAGTTCCTTAACTTAACACCAAGAAAAAAGAATCTGCACCGATGAAAATCATTCTTAGTAACATGTCATTATTAAAGTCAACATGTAAATCATTATGCGAAACTTAGTGTCATTCTTGGCAACGACAAGTTGCCGACAATGATGTAGCATAGAATGACCAATTGAGAAAAAAACCCGTATGGACTTGTCTGTGAGCATAAAACCTTCGTAATGATTTTACTAAATGAAATCATTTGCCACTGGCTATTGAATAAAAAACATACGAAAATATTACATGTGTACATTTAAGAAATTTTGGTTGAAACGCAAATGATATTTATTTTTGATGACAGAATGTGAATAACTATCAAAATATACTTACAGTTCTCAGACGTGCACGTGCTTATTCTCCAAAAGATTTCCGTCGACTGAAACCCCCTCCCACACACCCGGGAAGGTGTATTAGAGATGCGTTCGATAATGCGTTGTTCAGTAATAAAATTTAATAACGTTACTGCGATAAATGACGTTTTTCTTGTAACAATAATTTGACTTCAGGTTTAAGTTAACCATTGCAAAGTATTTGAAGAGGTTTTTATTCTAAACGAAGGTTAATTTATTAAACTTTTATACATAATATATTTAGAATGTTTAAGTAGTTAATAAATAATTTGTAAACAAATGTTGTGTTAAGAGACGTCATCGGAATAGGAGTAAAATGACGTTTAGCGACATTTTCGAAAATTGTTTCATAAAAAAAACAAAAGATATATTTTTTAAACTGGGTAACATGTAAAATAATGGTAAATATAAATAAAAAGCTTATCAATTGTGTCCGAAAGTTTTAGCATATTAAAATAATTCACCGGAAAAGCCCCTTTTGAAGAACAGCCCATTTAATGTTTTGAAAAAAAATATATTTGAATTGTAGTTTGTTAAATAACAACTTAAAAATGTTATGTAGCAACTTTAAAAATTGTTCATTTGTGAATATAAAAGGTATATAAAAGGTACCAGTACAAGAAGGACTACTATTTGTCAGAGGTATGTAAAAATATTAACTTTATCATTGACTCGAATTATTATGACAGGACATTTTTATGTTTTAAAAATATCAAGTTATTTATTAATACACCGAAGGCTAAAACAGAATGCACAACTGTTCCCAAGAAAGGCACTATCCCATTCTACTTTCAACGTAATAAGAATACGCATTCAAGCGATAATGGTCAAAATATTAACTCGAATACTGCCTCTATGAGTAAGCAGGTAATGATAAACACCGACACCCACAAGAAGGGAACCATTCCATATTATTTAAAAAAAAATACACCGTGTTTAACAATGCAATCCGACAAAAAGTTTCCTTTGCCAACACAGAAATGTTTTCGTCTCTAAATCAGATTTTAATTTTAGAATGTTTCATCAGAACATTGCCGGCGCTATAAACAAATCGGAAGATTTAACATTTGCAATCCACGAGCTATGGCAACAAGGGCCGAAAATAAACGTAGTGTGTCTGACTGAAACTTTTATTAAAAAAGGTACAGACATGCTTTTAAAAATTCCTGGGTACCAATTACTTGCATCATACTCACGTGACAATAAACGAGGAGGGGTATGCATACTGCTTAATAATAATATGAAATATAAAAAAATGACTAATATTAGCGACTTGACATGTAATTTTAATGTTGAATGTTGTGGCGTAGAAATAAATAAAATTATTATTGTTTGTTTATATAGAACTCCAAATAGTAACCCTAAAATATTTCTCGGAAACCTAGAACAGTTGCTAATAAGATTAACGAGAAAGCATAAAAAAAATATTTCATGCGGGGATTGGAACTTGGACATTTTAAAGCCAAACAAAAGCTGTGAAAACTTAAAAAGCATTTTGAAAAATTTTAATATCCAATTGCATTTTAAAACGCCCACAAGACAGATGTCGTGCTTAGATCAGATAGCAAGCAACGTCAAGCAAGCTAAGCCGGAGGTGTATCATCTTGCCTTGTCCGATCATGAAACGGGACAGACGCTTTCCATGAAGACTATTAAAACGTACGAAATATGCACTTGGTATGAGGAGGTCAGAGATTTTAGTCAGGAAAACATGGACAAGTTCTATAGTTGCATATCATCTCTTACTTTTTCAAGCGTATACGAAAAACATGGTTTTCAGGAAGCATTTGAGGAGTTTCACGGTCTTCTAAAATTATTTTTTGACTTGTGCTTTCTAATATATTCAAAAAAAAATGTGATGTCATCTCATAGAGAAAACCACAAATGGCATAAGAAAATCGTGCGTAAAAAAAGGCTTCTTTATCTTAATCAACAATACAATAAAACTAAGCGGCAAAAACTAAACAAAACATATAAATCATATCGCCTTTTCGCATTAAAAGTGTAGAATGTCTAAAAGTATTCGAAATTGAGTTAATACGCGGTAACGTTTGGTATCACCAGTATTTTACTCTTAAATATTGACAAAAGAGCGTAGGTCAATGAACACTCGCTAGATGGCGCATTGGTTAGTTTTAAATTGGCCGAAGTGAGAACTTGTATCGCGCGAATACTATATAACTTTTAGTTACGTTCAAACGATCGAGCAGTACACTCGTTGTGTCTCTTCAAAAATATACAAAAACGAAATTTTGACCCCAAGGTAAGCATTCTATTTCATAAGTATAATACAATCTCAAAATTATACACTTATCGCTATAAATGTGTAGCAAAGTTTGAATCAATTCTCCCTTTAAAATTGTATAATTATGTAATTGTACAGTTTTTGTAATAAAATATGAATAATACTGTTTTGATCTTTTTCATTAAAACTATGTTGTTTCTAAATTGTGTACTGTTTTAGATATTTTTTGTGAAAAGTTATGTTTTAATTTAAAATTGTCTACTTTTTATCATAAATTTGACGTCAGAAATAGTTTCATCCCGAAAATGTTTAGTTTTTAATTAATCAATGTAAGATTATTTTGATTTTCGTTAATATTGGTTATTTTATTATGTATGATTTCACTGTGTATCTGAAACATACAGCGACTTGTTTCAACGCGTTTGGTTATGATTTAATAGACGGCACTGCGACGGATGGTCGGGGGCGAGTTGCCGCGCGTTGCTCTCTATACAAAACGACATAGCCGCGACAGCTAGCCGTCGCGTCCGACCGTTCATTGCAGTGCCGGCTCTAATTGTATGTTTTAAAATGTTTTCTTTATTTATTCAGATTAAATGAAATGGCACAAAGAAGTAAATTCTTAGAGAGCTTGAAAAAAAATATAATTACTCAAAAAGAAATAAATGATCCGCTTATTGCTGATTCTGAAGTGGAATCGATGAACATACTACATGAAAATAACTCACAATATGTAAGAAGTCAAAACTTAAGTAGGTATGTTTTTATATTACTAAGTATTATTAATGAGATTTTATTTTATTTAGGTACTACACTTTAATATTTTTCTGTGACAGGTTTACAGGAAAGCACCGAAAATCCCCAGGAAGGTTTACAGGAAAATTTACATGAATCGAACGAAAATCCCCAGGAAAGTTCACAGGAAAAGAATGAAAATTCAGATAAATTACAACAACAATATATTGTACAAGAAATTAACGCTTCAGAGAAGCAGCAACTTCAGAAAATTGGTAATAATTACTTATATCTTTCAATATTTTGTTTAGTTTTTGTAGGAGAACTAAGTGTATCTAATTCAGACATTTTATTTTAGATTCATCAGATAGCAGTGACTCCGATTCCACAAGTTCATCATCCAGCTCGTCTTCCTCTGGAAAAGATTATTCGTCTGATGACAGAAGACAAAATTGAATTCTTACAACTTTACCATCTATGATTGGAAAACAAAAGATGTAGAATGTTACTTTTGGCACGAACAGCAAGGCAATAGAAGCGCGAATGAAATTGCAACCTGTGTTTATAATTATATTGTATCTATGTGTACGAGAGTAAATGAAGACGTTGATATAATTTTTACAGCGATAATTGTACAGGTCAACAAAAGAACACATTCTTAATAAGTATGTATTTGCATGCGGTAGCAACGATTCCCAGTCTTAAAACAATAACTCATAAGTTCCTTATTAAAGGACATACTCAAAATGAAAATGATTCGGCCCACTCGGTTATTGAGAGAAATATAAAAAAATCACTTAGATCTGGGCCAATATACAGCCCAGATCAGTATATTTCACTGATCAGAACAGCAAAAAAGACTGGGAAATCTTACAACGTTAACGAATTAAATTACACTCAATTTAAAGATTTCAAATCTCTTTGTAATGATATAGGGCGCAATTATACTAAAAATACTAATAGTAAAACTATAAACATGAATGACATAAAAATCTTAAAATTCACAAAGGAAAATCTTGGTTGCTTCTTTTATAAAACTTCCTATAGTGAAGAAGATTTTATTATAATGGTAAAGGTTGTACCCAACGCTGCAAAAGGTCTTCGAAATAATTACCGTTTTAAAGCAGTATATAACGCGCCAATTAAAATTGCCGATTAGAAAAAACGAGGTTTATTAGCTTTACTTAATGAGAAAACTATTCCCGAATATTATCGTCCATTTTATGAAAATCTGTAATCTTTATGAAATAGACGATAATTTAAAATAAAACAGAATACAAATTGAATAGATTTACTTGTATTCTTTTTTATTTATTTTTATTTAATTTTAGTTCATTGCCTTGCTTTTTTTTAAGTAGGTAATACTTAAGCTTTTAATATTTTATATAAACTATTAATACGTTTAAATAATACTCAAAAGACTGGATAAAGTTCCTAATAATTAAAAAATGGTACTTTATACCTAGATCTTAAACTTAGATTACAATCAGTAAGACTGAAATACCTTGGTTATCAAGTTCCTAACTTAGTGCCATGTTACTTAGTGATTAACGTGATTTAATTAACCACTTAATTTTATTTTATAAATTATCTTATTTTTTGAACCATTTTGTTTTAGTTGTATAAGTTTTAGTTCATATTTAGTATAATAATTTTAAAATTACTGAAAGAAATAAATATTTCATAAAATATTATTGTTTTACTGCGAAAAATGTTATTTTTTCCTTAAATTTAATCGTATTTAATAAATTAAATAGTCATGTTCAAATTAAATCGTAAAAATTAAGCAACATTTTATCTAGAAAAGTATTGCAACTCAAAATGATTATTTTTTTGCCCTATGTTTCGGCTACAATTTAACAAAATTAATATATAATTTTATCTTACTTTGAAAGACAGATAATGTAACTAGCAAAAAATAAGAAAATAGATGTTGAAAAGATCATTATTATTAAAAATATTACACGTTAAACCTTTAAAACGCTCTCCTGTAAAATTTGTAAGTTTTGAGATTATACAGTATCAATGCGAGAAGACGATATAGTGACATTCTCAAAAAGTATATATATAAATTTAGACAGCTACAAAGTAAGTAAATAAAAATAAGTGTAAAGCCACATGGGCGGTAATTAATGAAAATATTGATGATTTAAACGCTAAAACGCAAATTGACCGGAAAATTCTAGACCCTAAGGAAATAAGTGACACATTTAATCAATTCTACATACAATCGACCAATAATTCTTCACAATATTTCTTAAACCTACTGATGCTACGGAGGTATTTAGAATAATACAAAATCTTAAAAATACAAGTGCAGTAGGACTGGATGACATAACAACAAAGGTAATTAAATTAGGCGCTTCATGCATTTGCCAACCATTAAGATATTTAATAAACTTTTCTTTTGAAGAAGGTGCATTCCCAGAGATAAAAAAAAATCAATAGTAAAGCCGCTTTTAAAAAAAGGTCATCACCACATCTGGCATGAAGAACTATAGGCCAGTGACTCTGATACCAATCATGTCAAAAATCTTGGAGAAAATCATGCTGAGAAGGCTCCAAGAATTTGCGATTAGTCATCGTATACTTAAAGACGAATAATTTGGGTTTAGGAAAAACAGTACCACGTCTTAGGCTTGTTTCAATTTGATGAATAATGTCACCCAGGCGATAAATGACGGCTTACCAGTAGCGGCAATCCTCTTGGATATGAGCAAGGTGTTCGATTTTGTAGATCACGAACTGCTCTTACACAAATTAGAAAAATACAGAATAAGAGGAAAAGCGAACGACTGGTTAAGAAACTACCTGAAAAACCGACAACAATGTATAGAAATCTCCAGAATACATAATGGAAAAAAAGTGTCATATAGAAGCGACTATCAGGAAAATAATTTCGGAGTGCCGCAGGGCAGTGTATAAGGGCCTTTTTTTTCCTTCTCTATATCAATGACCTCCCAAATATCACTCGCCATCACGTGCACCTCAAAGAGATGTCAGCAGATTTGAAGGGGTCCACTAGGGCCGATGCCTGCCGGGGTTGCGAAGAAAACCGAAAGGGAGATCGTGGCCCCCGGCAACAGGGCAACCGAAGGAACACGAGTGGGTTTTAGTCAGTAAGAGTCTGACACGCCCTCCCGCTCCGCCCAGAGCGGGAGAAGTTATTTGATGATTTCCCACCCAAAAAAATAAAAAAATATCACTCGCCATACAGTCAATTTATTTGCTGATGACACGACCCTTGTCGTGAAGTGTGATAGAGTCGACACCTACGAGTATGAGATTAATGAAGCCATCAAAAATATAATACATTGGTTGAACTCCAATAACCTAAAAATTAATAAGGAGAAAACGAAAATGATGCAATTTCAAACATACAGGAGAACCCCATTAACGCTGACTGTTAAATATAATGACACTACTATAAAACAAATAGTAAGTGCTGCATTTCTGGGCATACGATTGGATCAAAATTGCGATTGGAAAATGCATGTCGAATATGTTTGTGACAAACTGGACAGATTTATTTATGCACTAAGAAGATTAAGAGCCACGGTCTCAACTGAAGCGGCTCTTTGTGCATATCACGGATACGTTTCCTCCGTACTCTCATACGGTCTCTTGTTGTGGGGTAATTCGGTGGATGTCAATAAAGCGTTTATGTTACAAAAAAAATGTGTGCGTGCAATCTATGGAGCTGGGTACATGGATAGCTGTAAGCCACTGTTTAGAAAGTACAACATTTTACCTTTAGCATGCATGTATATTAAAGAATTGTGCCTATTAGTACGACAACATCCTGAAAATTTTACTAAGTATAGAGATGTAACCAAAATGAACGTTGCCTCTAGAGATAAACATAGGCTCTGCTTGCCACAATGCAAGCTCGATATATATAAAAGAAATTCGTTTGTAATGACTATTAAGATATACAATAAATTACCAAACGCCTTTAAAGAACTACCTTTGTTAATGAATTTGTGTCACATGCCGAAGAAAGAAAGTAATGTATGCATTATACTTGGTTTATTTAAATTTTATTTGTTTTTTAATTTGACATTTACTTACTATTAATATTTTAATTTTTGACATTTTAACAATATTCATGGAAATCATCATTTCAATTAATATATAAAATCTGACACTTTATAAAAATCATATTGGTAACTGACGTAATGATATGACATTTTTAAATTATATAATGTACCTTTTGTGAAATTAAATATTTGCAATTAATTAATTTAATCTGACTGTTTGTAACGATTATAGTGATAACTGAAGGAATATTATGACATTTTTAATAATTTAATGTATTCTGAAATTAAATATTTGCACACCACATGTAATGGTAGAATGTAAACGGGCCACATTTATAATAACATCATACTACTTTGTACACGTACATTTTGTCAAATAAAGTTTTATTATTATTATTATTATTTTATTTTAACAAATCTCGGGACCATGAATCCCGGTCCTTTGGAAGGCATACGAGGGGCCGAAGCCAACTCGCAGAGGCCCCTTAGACATTTTTAAGTGTTGAGGCATCAACCGACGATTATCCCTCTATGCACTATACAAGTGCACCCAAGGATAACTCCCGGTTGGTGTAGGACTATTGCAGAACATGGAAACAAAACATATTGGGCTATGGATTTGAGTGGCTATAATGGATTGGTTACATGGAACTATGGAAAGACTATGGCCCCTGCCTTACCAATATTTTATATAAAATACACAGGAAAATGGCAGGGGTACTTGCACACTCAATAATGGGCCCCCAAAAACGGTCGCCAGCACAGAGTGTCGTAGCGACAAGGAGGCAACATGTCCTGAGGTGCTTATGAGGAGTGTAGAGGTATTCCGCGGCTATCAGGACAATCCCGGAAGTACGGTCAAGATCCCTACCAGCATCTTATTGGAATACTTCGTTCCTCCGAGCACGTTGCTCTCGCGAATCTCCACTTAAGCCGGCCAATTAAGGCAAGAATTAGGTGAGAGTTCCGTTCCTCATCAGTGTTCACTCCATCCGGCCAATAAAGGCAAGCAAGAGGTGAGGAACAAGACTTCTCCCGGGAGATAGGGTCCGTGGGGTCGCTACTGCCCAACAGCTCGCCACATGCTGCCCTGCGGGTTTTTGTATCTCTTTTGGTCTGGCTCCTCATCCCAGACCCGTTCTGGCAAAGTAAACTCTACCGGCACAGGCATAGAGTTCGGAGCGCGCAAGCCCCACCACGACGTCAACGTAGATATACAGCGGTGGGGTTATTATTATTATTTCTTTTTATATATCTCGGGACCTTAGGGTCCCGGTCTTTTGAAAGGCGTACGAGGGGCCGAAGCCAACTCGCAGAGGCCCCTTAGACAATTTTATATGGAATGAGGCACCAACCGACGATTATCCCTGTATGGACTATGCAAGTGCACCCAAGGAAAACCCCTGGTTGGTGCAGGACTATTGTAGAACATGAAAATAAAACATATGCTATTGGTTTGGATGGCTATAGTGGATTTGATTCCTTGAACTATGGGATAACTATGTCCCCTGCCTGACCAATGTTATATACTATACAAGGATGAAATGGCAGGGGGTGACTTGCACACTCAATAATGGGCCCCCGAAAAACTGTTGCTAGCACTTAGTGACGTAGCGACTAGGGGGCAACATGTCTTGAGGTGCTTGAGGAGTGGAGAGGTATTCCACGGCTTTCAGAACAATTCCAGAGCCCGGAAGATGGTCAAGATCCCTACGAGCACTTACTGGAATACTTCCTTTCTCCGAGCACATTTGCTCTCGCGAATCTCCACTTAAGCCGGTCAATTAAAGGAAGAATGAGGTGGGAGCTCCGTTCCTCGTCAGTATTCACTCCAGCCGGCCAGTAAAGGCAAGCCAGAGGTGAGGAACAAGACTTCTCCCGGGAGATAGGGTCCGTGGGGTCGCTACTGCCCAACAGCTCGCCACATGCTGCCCTGCGGGTTTTTGTATCTCTTTTGGTCTGGCTCCTCATCCCAGACCCGTTCCGGCAAAGTAAAACTCTACCGGCACAGGCATAGAGTTCGGAGCGCGCAAGCGCCACCACGACGTCAACGTAGAGATACAGCGGTGGGGTTATTATTATTATTTCTTTTTATATATCTCGGGACCTTAGGGTCCCGGTCTTTTGGAAGGCGTACGAGGGGCCGAAGCCAACTCGCAGAGGCCCCTTAGACAATTTTATATGGAATGAGGCACCAACCGACGATTATCCCTGTATGGACAATGCAAGTGCACCCAAGGAAAACCCCCGGTTGGTGCAGGACTATTGTAGAACATGAAAATAAAACATATGCTATTGGTTTGGATGGCTATAGTGGATTTGATTCCTTGAACTATGGGATAACTATGTCCCCTGCCTGACCAATGTTATATACTATACAAGGATGAAATGGTAGGGGGTGACTTGCACACTCAATAATGCACCCTCGAAAAACTGTTGCTAGCACGTAGTGACGTAGCGACTAGGGGGCAACATGTCTTGAGGTGCTTGAGGAGTGGAGAGGTATTCCACGGCTTTCAGAACAATTCCAGAGCCCGGAAGATGGTCAAGATCCCTACGAGCACTTACTGGAATACTTCCTTTCTCCGAGCACATTTGCTCTCGCGAATCTCCACTTAAGCCGGACAATTAAGGCAAGAATGAGGTAGGAGTTCCGTTCCTTATCAGTGTTCACTCCATCCGGCCAATAAAGGCAAGCAAGAGGTGAGGAACAAGACTTCTCCCGGGAGATAGGGTCCGTGGGGTCGCTACTGCCCAACAGCTCGCCACATGCTGCCCTGCGGGTTTTTGTATCTCTTTTGGTCTGGCTCCTCATCCCAGACCCGTTCCGGCAAAGCAAACTCTACCGGCACAGGCATAGAGTTCGGAGCGCGCAAGCCCCACCACGACGTCAACGTAGAGATACAGCGGTGGGGTTATTATTATTATTTATTTTTATATATCTCGGGACCTTAGGGTCCCGGTCTTTTGGAAGGCGTACGAGGGGCCAAAGCCAACTCGTAGAGGCCCCTTAGACAATTTTATATGGAATGAGGCACCAACCGACGATTATCCCTGTATGGACTATCCAAGTGCACCCAAGGAAAACCCCCGGTTGGTGCAGGACTATTGTAGAACATGAAAATAAAACATATGCTATTGGTTTGGATGGCTATAGTGGATTTGATTCCTTGAACTATGGGATAACTATGTCCCCTGCCTGACCAATGTTATATACTATACAAGGATGAAATGGCAGGGGGTGACTTGCACACTCAATAATGGGCCCCCGAAAAACTGTTGCTAGCACATAGTGACGTAGCGACTAGGGGGCAACATGTCTTGAGGTGCTTGAGGAGTGGAGAGGTATTCCACGGCTTTCAGAACAATTCCAGAGCCCGGAAGATGGTCAAGATCCCTACGAGCACTTACTGGAATACTTCCTTTCTCCGAGCACATTTGCTCTCGCGAATCTCCACTTAAGCCGGTCAATTAAAGGAAGAATGAGGTGGGAGCTCCGTTCCTCGTCAGTATTCACTCCAGCCGGCCAGTAAAGGCAAGCCAGAGGTGAGGAACAAGACTTCTCCCGGGAGGTAGGGTCCGTGGGGTCACTACTGCCCAACAGCTCGCCACATGCTGCCCTGCGGGTTTTTTTATCTCTTTTGGTCTGGCTCCTCATCCCAGACCCGTTCCGGCAAAGTAAAATTCTACCGGCACAGGCATAGAGTTCGGAGCGCGCAAGCCCCACCACGACGTCAACTTAGAGGTACAGCGGTGAGGTTATTATTATTATTATTATAAATATTTTCCGAGGCCATTATGCCTGTATTCACCTTGTTCGATCGTTTTGATACGTATTTGTTTGATAGTATCTAAAATTCTTCTAGCGTCACATGGTAATATTCCGGGAATCTACAATTTAAAATTGCGGCTAAATCGTTTAGAGCTATTTCGTCGCCCAGCAGTGAAAACCACGTGTTTTTTGAGGAAATGAGACATCCGAGGTTTTCACTGCCGGGCGACGATTTGAGGTATATTTCTTTCTGTAGCCCATTCCTTTATTTGCTGACGAAACAACATATTTTTTGAAAATTCGTCGTCATCATGATTTGAAGTACTTGTGCTGCTGCATGAAGAAACTTCATCACCTGATGATGAAGTTTCAGTGAGAAACTTTATCACCTGATGATGAAGTTTCAGGACAGTGAGAGAGCGGGAGCTGAGTCCGAGGCAAAATTGGTAATGTGTGCAGTACTTTGTAAGTGAGTTGTTATCTAATTCTCTCACCATTCTAATTATTCTTGCAAGTTGATTGTATTGTTATTATTATAGGTATCAGTTACGTGATATCGTTGACTAGCTGTTAATAATTGCTTATTCCAGAATGGCTAAATAACTCTTATTTAGTATCGTATTGTATAATTAACGCTACATTCCCGTGTATTACGTGTCCATATCCTAATCCGTACATCCGTAAACCGAACAGTAAGCGTTCAAAAGTGTATAGGCATGTTAAGAGTCGTATTGCTGTGAACTCGCGGTATAGTCCGTATATCTGTATGTGTAAACAACACGGCACACACCGTTGTATCGTCACGTACTTGCGCCGCACTACCGAAACAAATATATATTTCCGTCGCTTTTGTTAGACACGGTAACACACACGCATCATGCGCCTGACCTCGGCCAATTTATGGCATTGCTAAAATTCGAACGAAACTTATGTGTGCAGATAGCAGAACGCGTTAAGCGTTGGTCTAAGATTTAAACTGGCTTAGGTTCCGATCTCGGAAAACATAGCGCGGATTTTTGCAAAAATTATTTATTATTTTTCTTTGCATAATAATATATTTTAACTATTGCTGTCTTTTTATTAATGCTGTTATTACAATAAAGGGTTTAGAATTAAAAATGCGTGATATGTGATAACAAAATTAAAAAATATTTATTCGTTATATTTATTTTACTTATAGCTAACAAATTGCTACAATTATTTACACAATTTTAATTTTTACTTCAGCTAAATAAGATGTGAAATAGATGTCAAGAAACTTAGAAGCAATTTGTATTATTTGTATTATGAAATGTTTTAAATTTTAAATGGATTATTTCACCATAAATATTAGCTAGCTTATTACTATTTAGCTTTGATCATGGTCGAACATCGATCATATGAGTGATCGATGTGGTCGAAGTAATTAAGCAATAAATAACAACATAAATATTAACAACCACCAGGTTGCCAGCTCATTCAGCAGAGTTAATATGATACGTGGTGGCTCTTTAATAATTGTTCGTAACAATTTGAAATTTAAAGAACGTAAGGATATTGTGAGCCTCTCTGTTGAGCGAGTTATTGAAATAGCTTGCATTGAGCTTGAGCAGTTCATTGTAATGAGCGTGTACAGGCCCCCATGTGCTTCATATGATATTTTTGAGAAATACTTGGAAGAAATATTATTAAAGACTTGTAACAGTAATAAACCAGTTGTAGTCTGTGGAGATTTCAATATTAATATACTGGAAAAATCTGCTGTAGTAAATAAATTTATAACTTTATTAAAGTCATGTAATTTGTACAATATATTCTTTGAGCCGACTAGAATAACTGCCACTAGTGCTACCTGTATTGACAATATTTTTACAAACTTAAGACCTTCTAGCCATTTAATTATAAATGAGTTAGACTCTGATCACTGTGGCCAGTTAGTCACTTTCCCTCAGAAAACAGTCAGAGCACAAAGAAAACTTGTGAGTTTTATTCCTGTAAATAAAAGTCGCTTAGGCCAAGTTAAGAATAATTTAATGGAAAAACTACCCGGTTTGCCTTATCAAAATGACCCGGATCAAGCTTACACTTTACTATTTAACCTCATCAATAGTGAGTTTAGGAAGGTTTTCACCTCAAAAACATTGCCTGTTTGTGACCGCATTATATTCAGTGATTGGGCAACACCAGGTATTTACAAAAGTAGGCAGAGGTTATTTGAATTGTATCATGAAAAAACATATAACTATGATGAAACTTTTAAAGAATTTAATAAAATGATGATGTGGATATATTTAGTAACCTTTTTTAAGAATTTGTTAAGAAATATTCAAAAATGTTTAAAAGAGCCTGTTCCTCAGCAAAAGCCATACACATTAAAAATAAAATAAAATCTTCTGGAAATAAAATTAAAACAACTTGGAATATTATTAATTCAGAAACGGGAAGAACGACAGTACGGAATCGTGACTTCCATCTAAAAATTAATGATGTAGATATTAAGGCAGACGTGGAGGTGGCAACTGAGTTTGAATTTTTTTTCACTAATATTCCTTTTTTAACAACCAAAACTCCGTCATCGTCGTCCTCTACTTCTGCTTACTCAATACTTAAAAAATGTGTACCAGAATGTGACAAACTTTTTGAATTCACAGTTATTACTGCTAAAGACATTATAGAATCTTTTAAAAATCTTGATGTAAAAAAAACTGCTGACCTTTGGGGATTATCAGTACATACCGTGTCCTCAATAATTGATGTAATTTCACCCTTTTTAGCAGTCGTTTTTAACTCTTGTATTGCATCTGGTGTATTTCCTGATCTGATGAAACTTAGCAAAGTGATTCCACTGTTCAAATCTGGCAGCACAACTGATCCCACAAATTTTCGCCCTATTTCAATATTACCTACTTTGAGCAAAATCTTTGAAAAATTAATTTTAAAACAAATGTTAGGACATTTCAATGCATATAATCTACTTCATCTGAAACAGTTTGGTTTTACAAAGGGTCGTTCAACTACAGACGCGGGCGTGGAATTACTGAAGAGCATATTCGAGGCCTGGGAGGAGTCGCAAGATGCTCTTGGCATTTTCTGCGACTTGTCTAAGGCTTTCGATTGCGTACATCATGATACACTCACCAGGAAACTGTACCACTATGGTATGAGGGACAAGGCTCTTGACCTTCTGACTTCTTATCTGAACAACAGAATCCAGAGGGTCGATGTTAATGGCAAGAAATCTGCAGGATCTGCGGTCACCATGGGTGTTCCGCAGGGTTCAATTCTTGGGCCTTTCTTGTTTCTAATTTATGTAAATGATTTACCTTATCACATAAGGTATAATCACAAGATAGTATTATTCGCAGATGACACTTCGCTCATTTTTAAAATCAAACGTCAGTTAGTCAACTTTGAACAAGTTAACGATGCGCTCTCTAAAGTAGTGCATTGGTTTAATGTAAATAATCTTCTACTGAACGAAAAAAAGACTAAACTCATTAAATTTTCAATGCCAAATGTCAGGCAGCTATTTACCAATGTTCAAGTAAATGGAACAGAGTTGGACCCTGTTGAGTCGACGGTTTTTCTTGGAATCACTATTGACAGTAAATTACAATGGGGCCCACACATAGAAAAATTGTCAGGAAGACTAAGTTCGGCCGCCTATGCTGTTAAAAAAATTAGACAGATAACTGATGTGGATACAGCCAGAATTGTTTATTTTAGTTATTTTCATAGTCTTATGTCATATGGGATTCTTCTCTGGGGAACCTGTGCGGACATTGATACTATCTTTGTTCTACAGAAAAGGGCTGTTCGAGCCATATACAACCTAGGTCCAAGAGATTCCCTTAGAGAAAAATTCAAAGAAATAAATATTCTGACTGTAGCTTCACAATATATTTTTGAAAACCTATTGTATGTACACAAAAATATATCAAATTTTAAGAAAATGTCCGATATTGCCGTAAGTAGGCAACTCGTTCATGGGTCAATGTATACGCTTTTACAACAAACTTCCCATTGACATTCGAAACTTACCCATTAATAGATTTAAAATCTGTATTAAAACCAAACTTTGTAAAAAAGGGTATTATAAAATTTCAGATTATTTAGAAGATAAAAAAGCATGGGATTGAACTGCTCGCTCTGCTAAGCCTTGTGATAAAACATAACATTTTAATTATTTTGTAAAATCATGAAAATATACCAGTTTTATATACACATTGACATTGTTGAAAATTATATTCAAAATGACATGATTACTTTGTAAAGTATTATATTATTTAAATTAACTATTGTGAATGTGAGGACTATGTGGATATCATTATTATTTTCATTTTTCAGTTAGTTTTAATTATGGTCTGGAAGTTTGAGTAGTTTATGCGGCCTACCCAAATGTCCTTTCTTTGGTATTGTTCGTCGAGTTGAGCTCCTTAAGTTCTGAGTTGAGCTCCACGATTACTGACAAATGCTTGCACTGACTGGACAGCTTCACTCAAATCTGTGTGGTTCTTTCCTCAAAAGACCATTTCAGACACTAATCTACATGGTCCTCATATGGCCTGACCAAGATTATGTCTGGACTTTAAAAGAGACTGTGACCTCTGAGTTTGTTTCGGCCTTTCTTCTCAGAGTAGTCAGATAGGAAACGCCGAACTCAACTAGCTTATTTTTATTTTTTATTTTTTTAATATGACGTGAAAAAGTGATTCCGATATCCTATTTACAGAATAAACAATTTCATTTCATTTCATAAGAATATTAGACTACTCAAAATGAAAAAATAAAACTACTTACAAAATAGGTGATTTTAAGGTTAAGTATGGGCAGTTTGTTTACATTATTTATTTCACATTTTATTTGGCTTTAGTAAATATTGGTTGGTATTGAGGTCATAGCTTAAGAATTAATTTTCTTTACGAAAAGAGGATTGAAACTAAACCTCAAATTTGAATCGTAAAATAATAATATTACTAAAATAATCTTAAACATTTTCGGTCTACCTGCGAGAAATACGACAAAGACCATATTAAAACGTGTTTTTTTTACTTTTTTTTGCGTCATGTTTACCGCAAATAAACGTTTTTTCTTTCTTTCTTTTCTTTCTTTAAAAAATCGTTACCACAAATTCATGAAATAACGAATCTGTTGTTATTAAGTTAGTACGGTAAATATTTTAAGGTTAAAATATAGCAGTGTCCCACTTGAAGTCTTAATATTATCGTGCGAAACTTAAACGTTCTTGTTTATGCCTTTCTTTCAAAAACGGCTTCCTAGCTGGTCTTCAGTGATGCAAGCCTTCAAAGTGCACAGCGAACGGTTCATAATGACGTGTTTAATAATACTGCAAAATATCTCGTTGGTATGAAACCATTTGTTTCATATTCATTCACCATTTGACGTCGCTGCTCCTCGATAATAAGCCTCTTCCTCATACCTCTTAACCCTCACAGTATTTCTCTAGAACAAAGAATAGCATTGTATTTATTACACATAATAATTATTTATCATTCACTAATCGAATTAAACCTCATAATGAATTTAAAACTTTAAAGGCATCTTCTGTCTCAACAATACGTCTGTTCTATCAACAATACCTTTGATTAAGATTTATGTTTAGTAAAATATGAAATATTTAAATGATAACACTCACACTTAGTCCGGTTTCATTAGATATTTGTGTAAATTACATTCACTTTTACGCAGCGCAGTAATATTTGATCTCCCTTCAATATTTATATTTGACTGCATTTTGAAAATAATAACCACAACACCGCTAACACCTAAATACTCGTCACCAACAATAACCACGAAGCAACAAAGTTTTATTAAGCGAATACGCGTAACGAACTGCGTCTGTCTACCCCACAGAAATCGAAATAATTTACTTAGTTTTCTGTGGTCTACCTTCTAAACTTTAATATTTATGTGAAAAAGACGACCGAAACAAAAAACGATTGATTATTGAACTAGTCATTATTAAAAAATAACAAAAACTATGAATAGTAATTATTAGGAAATTACAAGCAAACCGCAGATGAGATTTGAACCTTCGCTCGGCTCGCCATAATCGCACATACCAAAGCACGTTATCCACTGAGCAAGCATGCCATAATTATACTGTATTGACAGAAATTATGAACTACTATTAGTTGTAGACAAAGTGAATGTGTGTGTGTGTGTGTGTGTGTCTATAGTATTGTAACATCTTATAGAAGAAGGTCGTAAGTCAAACCGAAGCGTCAGTCTACTGCTTTGTGCGATTGCCTATGGACTTTTGGTCGGTACTGTACCTTGGCAGATTATTGTCACTTGCATTTGGCTATAGGGAAATGGTGAAGGCTTTCCACAATACTTGACTCTGAGCATTAATGCTGCTGACCTTTGACGACTGTTGATCTTGAGCTGACAAACTACATTTGGAAGGCAAAACCATAAAAACTAACAACTCATTTAAATTTGAACTAGGCTATAAAGCCAATTTGTAATTGCATTATAAAACAACCAAACGTTAGTGATGATTTCTGTATCCAAAAAGGTCTCGCCACAGAATACTTTGCGTGAGGCTTGTTGACGCACATTTCCAAGGAGTGGGGGTAGGCTTCACGTAGTACCCCAAACTGAATTGGTAGTCGTTCTAAGAACGCTAGGGACCGTGTCTCATTAAAATCCTACCCGGCAATTTGTTGGCCTATTACTGAATTGACACTATTTATTGAGACACGCTACTGGGACGCAAAGCCGCTAATAGCCACACCGCATCCTCTAAATGGGCAGGTTAAGGTAGTGAAAAGTGACGAACCACCACTTCTGCGTTCACCAGGTACGATCGTTATGTATTCTGCTAGAGATTGAGTCTATGGTGCGCTTTTGCTAGTTTTGTATTATCTTAATAAAAAGGGGCTAGGCCGCCGTAAGGGTGTCTTTCACATAAGTATGCGATTAGAACTACTCAATACTTGCCTTCCTCAAGAACAGTTGATTTCGCAGTACTCTAGTCTTAGGATTCAGTAAGACATTTATTTAATGCTTAGGGAACGTGTTCCGTTAGAATCGCACTAGTTCCTCAGAGGTTCTATGCGTTAGGTCTAGCAGAACCCGTACAGTGAGAAAACGTTGTTAAACGGTTCCCGGTCTCAATAAAATGGGTTCATTTTAATCAGACAAATTAACGTAGCTATAAATAATGATTTAAAGCGCAAGCGTAACGATTCCTTTACCCCTTCACCTTACAAAGGCTGTATTGCAGGTATTGGTGCTCAACTGCAAGAGGAGGAGACGTTGGCGTTCCAACATTCATAATACTAAAACATAATATTATATTATATACGTTTCCATACCCTCTTATCTGCTTAGCTTCATATTATAATACTTATGTTTACTAACTGTAAATTCCTAATATTAGTTTCACTTTGTATCCATCCCTGTCCCTTAACTTATCTAAGTCGGAACAAGGCAGTTTAGATTATGGAAATCCATTTCTATCTTATATCGGTGGGAGGGTGACCAGTCTGGGACGAACCCCACAGAACTGTGCGGAAAGGCGGGGCACAGTTCTTCCCCGTAAGCCAACCGACCTGACCACTAATATTAACATAATTAGGAAAAACTAAAATGTTATCAGCTTAGGTAATTTAGGTACAGTTACACTTTTATTGGTTAGCTGAGACTTTTTACCAATCAGCCAGTACATGTTTCTCAGCTTTGTATCTAGGGTTTTCCTTTTACTCCAGATATGTACATATATGTATCATATAGAAACAGGATATTTCTACTGAAAATTTATATAAATTTAAATCCCATCTAAAATATTTATCTTTTACACATGTTTATAATGCCAATGATGCAAATCAATGTTACGATAGTTTTATGGAAGATTTCCTAATGCTATTATAATTTATGTTTTCCTCAAAAAATAGTCACCCTAAAAAGTAATAAGAGAACTAAATGGATGTCCCGTGGGATAAAATTATGCAGTCAAAAGCAAAGGAAGTTACTTTGGGGGTATAGACATAACCCGACATCTCATAATAAACTACTGCTAAAAAAGTTACTCTACCCTCTATAGACAGATCATAAAACTAACCCAGAAAGCTCAAAATAACCACTCTATTAATACCTCCCAAAATAAATCCAAAGCTGCCTGGGAAATTATTAATAATTCAAAAATATGTTTGCCGCAAGAACAAATTATGTGTATAAATAGAGACAATTTATCTTTCACTAACCCTAATGACATTGCTAATGAATTAAATAACTATTTTATTGACATAATTGAAAATAAACCACAAACTGACAAACATCCGCCTAATTCTAAGTTTCAAAATTTGACATCACAATCATTATTTATGACTCCTGTTTCAGCATCTGACATAATTAGAATTATCGAGGACTTAAAAAATACGAATACTGTTGGTTATGATGGTGTGTCTACCAAAGTAATAAAATATGTGAAACAAATCATATCGCCTCCATTGGCACATATTATCAATATTTGTATTTCTGACGGTATTTTTCCAAATAGCCTAAAAAATGTTATAATTAAGCCAGTATTTAAACAAAATGACAAAACTGATCCAAAAAACTATAGACCAATTGCTAAGATTCCTATAATTTCTAAAATTTTTGAAAAAGTTATTTATAATTCGCTTTACACTTATTTTGAGAAATATAATTTATTTTGTGTGGAACAAAAAGGCCTTCGAAAGAAATGTGGAATAAATATGGCTCTATATGATTTACTTTCCACTGTCATGTCATGTGTTGATAAAAAAATCATGTTTGTGCTATCTTCACTGACATGAGTAAAGCTTTTGACTATGTAGATCATACACTACTTATACATAAATTACATGCTTATGGTATAAGAGGCCTCCTAAAATCATACTTAAGCAATAGATACCAATGTACTGAAATTAATAGATTATGTCCTAAAACAAAAATTGAAACCACTTACATATCGAAACCAAGACTCCTAAGGTATGGCGTACCTCAGGGCAGCGTGCTTGGACCGTTACTTTTCTTAATAGATATCAACGACCTCCCAAAGATGACATAACAAAAAATGGTTCTCTTTGCCGATGATAGCACAGCTATAATAGAATGCACTAATCCCAATAATTATGAAAACGAGATTAATGACTCACTGACAAAAATAATACATTGGCTTAACTGTAACAATTTAGTAATAAATTTAGATAAAACAAAAATCATGCAATTCCATCAACGTCGGGCAAATCCCACTATTAATCTGACTCATAAAAATATAAAAATAGAATTAGTTAATACTGCTAAGCTCTTGGGTATAATGGTAGACGATAAATTGACATGGAAACCACATATAGAACACCTATGTAACAGACTGAGTAAATCTGCGTACGCACTCTATCAATTGTCTAAAAAGGTAAATATCAGCACGTTACTGACAGCTTATTATGGACTAGTCGCTTCAGTGCTTCGGTACGGAATTATATTTTGGGGGCAGTCAACTGACAGGGAACTTATATTTAAGATGCAAAAACGCTGTATGATAGCTGTGTACCATCCTTCAAATCACTGAAAATACTAACACTACCACCATTGTATATTTTAGAATCTGCAATATTTATAAAAAGCACCCCCACTTATTCGAAAAAATGTCTGATAATAAAAGAAAGCCAATACGTGCTCAATATTTGTCACAGTTATGTAATATAAAATGCAAGACATCTTTAATGCAAAAGAGTTTTTTTGGCATTGCGCCAAAGATCTATAATAAAATACCAGACAATATTAAAAATATGCCTCAAGTAAAGTTTAAAAAAGCTCTCACATTATTGCTAATTGACAAATGTTATTATAAAATTGAAGACTTTTTAAACGATGATGTTAATTAATATTGAAATTTAGTGTAAACCAACTATTTAATTCATTATGTTAATTTTTCTTTTTTTTTTCTTTTATAGTTGATAATTGACTGCGCATGTTTCCTCTAAAAATATTTGTATGTCAAAATTGACAAGACATAGCGCACTATTTAGTTCTTAAGATCCATCTATCGTAAAACCTATGTTTCACAAATAAATTGATTTGATTTGATTTGATTATGTTTCTGCCAAGCCAACCTTCTGTCCAGGTGCATGCCAAGGTATTTTTCATTATCTTCGTGTGGGATTTGTTCACCGTTTAGCGGAATTGGGGGACAGTTTCCTTTCTTTAGAGCAAAGGTGACCTGAACAGATTTGTTTTCATTCGCCTTTATACGCCATATCTTTAGCGATTCCTCAATTCCACATATGTGTTTCTGAAGGTTCGCAGGGGCAACATCTGGGCTGTGTACTGACGGTATTGCAGTGTCGTCAGCATATGTGGCGATGAAGGTGTTGTCATCTGTTTGTATGTCGGCTGCAAATATGAGATAAACTACGGGTCCCAAGATGCTCTCCTGTGAAACACCAGACTTAATTTCATACAAATCTGATGTGATGTCGTTAAGTTTTACCTCAAAACAGCGCTTGTCCAGGTTAATTTTCAGTATGAAATAGAAGGAGTGCGACAGATGTTTTTTTAACTTAAACAGGAATCCGGCATTGCAGACCCTGTCAAAGGCCTGGCTGATATCCTGGAAGACAGCCGAGCAGTATTTTTTGTTTTCCAGTGCATTGCTGATGGTATTTGTCAATCTATGTACCTGCTCAATGGTGCTGTTACGCGAGACCGAGTGATCGAGGTTTTAAAAAAAAACACTTTGATGTACACAAGAGAAATAGTTTAATTAGGATTCGACCTTGGTACAATTTTCGGCTAAGTAAAACTAAATTAGGACTGGCAGACACACGAATAATCAGAGATGGTAGAGGTTCAGCGATCGGGCCGAGACTGACTCTCTGTGGGAGCGGGGAGGCAGTGCTGCTCTGAGATGATGACGAGACAATTCTTAATAAATCTAGGTAATCAATTATTATTTATCGTTAATGGATTTCCTTAGCATCGGGAAACTATAACAGCCCCCCGATTTAAAGTAAACTACACCCTTTTAAAGTGAAGTTTATGTTTAAGTTAATGAAATGTGAGTCAGCCGATTCGAAGAGAGGGTCCCGTATTAACGTTTGTCAGTTCAACGTCATCTAACTCAGGGTCATTATTTTCAGGGGTTTTATTTTCCTTAAGTTTCATTATTTTCTTATGTATGCCAGTTCTATACATCTTATAGATAATAAAGCACATAATAGAAATCATAATTACAATTGTAATACCTGAATAGTATTTTTGATATAAAACAATATGTGGTTTCTCAATTATATTGTTAAGACCTTTCAGGATTTCAGGATTATCATAAGCTAAGGAATCTAAGTTAACATTCTTAAGATTAACTACAGGTAAGTTTGATACAATGTTATTATATGCTATAATATTACAACATGAATCATTTAAAATATTAAAATTAGAAACAATCGTTTTCAGCTTAATTTTACGATTTCCATGTGAGGTTAAACGAGTGTCCTTGCAATAGGCAACGCATTCAGAAGGTAAGTGCAATATATCATTTCCATTAAATTCTATCTCAGTAGATTGAGAATTATTACATTCAATACTTATTTTAGTTTTTTCTGACATTACAAATAACCATCTACTATAGCATAGTGGCTGCCAGATGCTAACATGACCATGAATAAATTTGGTTTCACAGATCGAAGGGATTGAGGTAAGTACTTTTGTAATAATTTCTGTTTCACAGGAGGGCGTCGCGGAAGAGGAGTATAATATTGATGTTTCACAAAGGTAATGATCATTATCGATTATCTTACAGTAATCTAGATTATCTAACTTACAGTACATTGACCTATCTCTACTGATACCAATATATTTGGAGGATGGAATGATGGTCGAATATGACTTTGGATTATTTTTATCATGAGGAACTAGCGAAGGTAAGTTATGATATACATTTAAGTATATAGGGTTGATGAGAGGGATTTTTACTGTAAACACTACCTTTTCTTTATTGAAGTAACTAGATACCTCTGATATATTTAAAATAGTATGCATGTTATCGAGGTTTAAGGGAACTGGAAGTTGTTTAGATTCTGGTAAGAATCTGTAATTATCGACCAATTCGGTATAAAGTTCTTTAGGTGTTAGAATAGTGGGGTACAGCACATTAGATTTGCTAAACATAATCGAGTTAATTATGTCTTCAACCTTGAAAGATAAGGCTAGGAGGCTATTTTCTATCATCGAAGTTAATTCCAGCATGCGAGACCTAATACCTAATTCTTCTGAAACGTAAGTCAGATTTAGAATATCTAGAGACAATTCGTCCATTGCATCTTTCAGATGCTTTTCATTTAGTTTTATTATATGCAGAGTTTCATTGAAAGACCTAAGCGAAGTAGTAGTAACTAATATATTTTCTTTCATTAGAAGGGCTAGTTTCTTTTGGTCTGTTTCTACCTCTTTAATTGCATTATCGTATCGGATAGCATCGTCTTCATCCATTGTGCCAAATATTTTTTTTGATATAGTGCCTACGAATCCTAGAAGTGCAGATCTTCTCGACTGACGAGATGTAAGGTGAAAAATAGCTTCGTTGTCATGGGCTATATCATTGTAACGGGTGTTCAATGGTTCAAAGATATTACTACATTCTAAATAATCAAAGACTTTACCATTGTCACACATTTGTTTGCATTTATCGAGAATAAGACGGAGGTTTACGATATGCGGGTTAATAAAGGATACATCATAAGGAATAACTATACTAAGGTGACTGTCTATTAGACTTAAGGAACCTAAGGGGTCGAAGTAGATGCCAGGACTGTTCGTCAAGGGCGTAATGAACTCCTGACCCAGCGCAGAATTACTGTAATAAAATAATTAGAATTAGTATTAAGTATATAACTAGGACTACGTTTCAGATCTAGGAGCTAGTTTGACCTCGTCATAGTGATGTGACACATGACGTCTATTTATAAGTAAGGTTAAGGTGTTTCTACCATTGACCTTTACAACTTTATATGGGCCTTTCCAAATTGGCGAAAAGGCTTTGCGCAAACGTACATGATTTTTGAGATATACGTAATCTCCCACTTTATATTGAACAGGTCGTGAGCGGGCGTCATAATATTGTTTAGATCTTTCCTTAGATCTTTGTATGTTTTCGATAGCTTTTTCACGTGAAAGCTTTAGACGATGATGCAAGGTTTTGAGGTATTCTGGATATGTAAGATCTGATTGTAATTCGTAGATGGAGTCTGGAATAAAAGCCTTCTGGCCGAAGAGGAGCTCATATGGTGTGAAATTGGTAGTGGAATGAGTAGAAGTATTGTATGCCAACATAGCAGTATAGTCATATCTATGCCAATCAGAATGATTTTCATTGACATAAGATTTAAGGTATTCCTTAAGTGTGGAGTGACTGCGTTCTAGTGCACCTTGAGTTTGAGGATGATATGGGGAAGACCAGATTTGTTTTATTTTCAGAAAGTCGCAGGTTCTTTTAAATAAGTCTGCGGTGAAGTTTGTGCCTTGATCGGTTAAAATAATAATAATAATAATAATAATAATATTTATTGAGCAAAAACATTTGAGTACAAAATAACTTATATACTACAGCAATAGGTACATATACAACAGAGACATAGGCATGTTGGAGTGAAGAGCAGGGCAAGACCGAGTTCTGTGCTAGGAATTAACCTGTATTACAGGAACTAGGCAATGCTCCGTCCTCTCGCCAAAAACAAGCTCATATGAACCATTACCGTAGCAAAAAGAAGAACTTGACTCACTGAGTTCCCTAATTAGGCATGCCTGTTGATAGGGAATCAGTATTTAAATAAGCAGGTACAAATTAAAAGACTATGAAGTATGGGTGTGCCACATTTATAGTGTTGTGTTTAAAGTGTGAGTATAATATGTTGTGTGTGTGGTTGTAGTGATGTGTTCATTGTGGTTGTAAGGACGTGAGTGCTTTGTGGGAGTTTGATTTAGGTTGGTGGTATTTGTAAGTTGTATAATTATTTATAATCGAGTAAACTAGTTTGATCCAATCTTATTAACTGGGAAATTTTTGATTTGCTTGAGATAAATTATAAAAATACGTAACTATTACTGATTTAATAGATTCTCAGTTTCTATGTAATTTAACTGTAAAAGCCAAGATATTATTTTGTTTTTAACTTCAGTTAGTTTAAGTGGGTATAAAATCAGTAGTTTGTTAATTCTATTGTATAGTAGTCCACTTATAACCAAGTAGTGCCGTTTGGCCATTACAGTCCTATGTCTAACTGAGGGGCAGACTATATCCGATCGACGTTTATTGTGATATAATAAGGGGTCAAATGTTAAGCTGGCGTGCTTCTTGGTTAAAATATGTTGTATAAATAGCTGTCTCACTGTCAGAACACCAATTTCAATATAGAGCTTAGAAGTTGGATATCGACGGATCTTTTTGGTCATAACCTTGAGCACTGCTCTTTGTGCTCTCTCAAGGGGTAAAAGTATGGTTTTGGCTGCTCCACCCCAAGCCGAGATGCAGTATGATATGATGGACTGACAAAGTGCTTGGTAGGTCATCCTGAGAGTTTCAAGGCTGGCGGCATTACGGAGCAACTTGAACACATAAATTAGCTTTCTGACACGTGAGGTTAAAGAATCAATGTGGGACTGCCATTTCAGAACTTGGTCAATTTTGATTCCTAGGTACTTAACAGTGTTTGCACGAGATATAGTTGAACAATCACAGTTGTTGGAAAGGTATGACAAACAAGTATGAGATTTGATGAAGAAAGAGTCCAAGGGCGGAACTCCAGAGACTTTCATTCCGAAGGTTATAAAATTTGTTTTGTTGATGTTTAGTGTCAGTAGGTTACAGGACAACCAGAACACAGCTTTTCGTAAGGCGATTTCTGTATAAGCTTTAACATCGTCCCAGGTAGGGCCGTGTATGAGGAGCACAGTGTCGTCCGCGTAAGTTAGTACCTGGCAGTTGGGAGATTTTAATTCACAAAGATCATTAATATAAATAGTAAACAAAAGGGGACCCAAAATACTGCCCTGGGGGACTCCAAAAACCAGTTTCGCGTCTTCACTTATGTATTCCCCTATTCTGACTGCTTGTGTTCTGTTCGCCAGGTAGTCCTGAAATATATCAAGAGCCAGACCCCTAACGCCAACCCTTTCCAATTTAGAGACAAGAAGCGGGATGGAGACGGTGTCAAACGCCTTGGTGAGGTCCAAAAATAGTCCCAGACACCTCTCCCCCCCGTCCAACCAGTCCACCACTCTGTCAACAAGTGAAGAGACTGCGTCTTCGGTCGATTTTTTCTTTACTTTACTTTACTTTACTTCGAAAGCCGAATTGGTGGTCTGAAATAATTCCCTTTGTATCTAAATATTTGGTTAGCCTTATATATAGTAATTTCTCAAGGACTTTGGACATCGCTGGAAGAACTGAAATAGGCCTATAATTATTCACCACGTCTCCATCACCATTCTTATGTATCGGATATACAATGGCTCTCTTAAACACATCAGGAAAGACTCCCGTAGCCAGAGATAGCTGGCAAATGTGCGTTAAAACTGGGACAAATACATCTATAGAGGATTGTAAAATAGCCGCAGAGATATTGTCATAACCAACGGCACAATCTCTTCGCAGGTTTTTAATGAGTGACTCTATCTCAGTAGCATCGGTTTGTAGTACAACCAAAGAATCACACTGAGAGGGGGATTGCATGATGTTAGTAGATGATCTATAAAGAAGCGTGCTATTTTGAGTTCGAGTAGCAAGTTCCCTGCCTATGTTAATAAAGAAATGGTTTACCGCGTTCGCTGATAATTTAGGGGTTTCGTTTGTGCTAAGAAGCAAAGAAGCAGATGTCTTTTTTGTGTTTGAGTGCGTTATTATTTTAATAGCTTCCCACGTAGCCTTCGAGTTATTTTTTGCATCCTCAAGAAGATTTCTATAATGTAATCTTTTCAATTTTTTTAGCAATTTATTAATAAAGTTCCTATATCTAATGTACGATATTTTAAGTGTTAAATTTGTGGGCTCCCTTTTCACTGATTTATGCATCCTATCACGATTATGAATGCAGCGTATTAAACCCGGTGTGATCCACGGTTTTATTATCCTTTTTTTACGAGAGATTTTATACTTGCCGGTATTGGATTGAATAATGTTCGATACAGCATCAACCAAGTAACCTGCAGCAAAATTCGCGTCATTAGAGTTTAGTACAGGCGCAAGGTCGACCTGGGCTAAGGCATCACGTACCGCACCGTAATTAATTTTAGTGAGACAAGGAGACAGAGAAGTTGACTTTTTCTTACGGGAAATTGTAAAATAGACTTCGGAATGCCGAAAACAGAGATAAAGTGGACTAAACACTCACATGTTTCTTCTGCAGTCGCACTGGCGATAGGGTAAGCGAGGGAATATTTAGTGAGGTCGTCCTGTAGTGTAACAATAAATTTGAGCTTAGTAAGGCCAGCTTCTGGAAGGGGACCCACAAGGTCGAGGCTGAGTCGTTCAAATGGCTTAGTGGAAGTAGTAGTTATTTGCATTGGGGATTTATTAATCTGTCTTAGGGCTTTATTACTTTGGCATTGGGAGCAATTTCTTACGTATGTTTCGATATCTGTCCGCATATTTTTCCAGAAATACCTTTCTTTTATTCGATTAAACATTCGCGTAGATCCTAGATGTCCGGCAATAGGAATGTCATGGTTTTCTCGGAGTATTCTAGATATCTCCGAGGGTGTAGGAAAAATTATGGTATTGTGATAAATATAAACTGACACTTGAGTATTGTTAAAAATATAGCAGAACATGTTGTATATCTTAGCCCAGATATGTTTGTCAAAAGGATTTTGGAAATCAGTGATGGCAAAATTTAGGTTGGAATCAGCGGAATTACATAGTAGTATATCGGATTGAAGATTTAGTAGACTTTTATAAATGTCTTCATAAGAACTATTATGAAAGTGGTATAGTTTAGTGAATAGGAAATATATTGTCTTTCCTTTGTGATTGAATGAGATATAAGAGTATAAAGTTCTTTCCCTATCTAGGAGTTCTTTTGAATCTTCAAGGTTGCTCAGGATGTCCTCTACGTGAGGATTGGAGTCATCGAGGTCGATGGACGTAGGTATGACCATGATTTTGCAGTTAGTTTTTAGGATGCTTTCGTTGTGTTCTGTAATTTTAGCGTTGCTATTAAAATCTTTTTTGCTCATCATTTTCAGGAATTTGCTATAGTTATTATCACGAGAAGGATTTGTTGTAGGATTCGGGGATTTATTGGATGTGGTAGGTGTTACAGGATCATCCATTCCTGGTGGTGAATCGTCGTTTTCTAAGAGGTCTATGGACGGTAGTTTATCGTCAAAGTCTAGGGAACCAGGAGGTAGTTGAATATCAAGGTCTTCGAGAGTTAGAGGGCTGAATCGAGGTGTTGAGTCATCATCTGCATTTTGGTTAGAAGTGGATGGAATGGGATCTGCTGGTTGAATTGGGTTTACAGGATATCGGGATAAAGCGTCAGCAGCGGCATTAAGTTTTCCTTTTTGGTAACCGATTTCGTACTCATATTCCATTAGTTTCAAGCGCCATCTTTGTAATTTGCTACTAGGATCTTTATGATTAAACAACCACTTTAATGGTCTGTGATCAGTAATGATCAGGAATTTTCGTCCATAGAGATATGGGCGAAAGGTTTTGCAACCGTACAAAATAGCAAGGAGTTCTTTTTCGGTGGTATTATAATTAGATTCACTCTTATTGAGGGTGCGAGATGCATAGGCTATTGGCCTATCCTTACCAACTGGACCTTGACTGAGTACGGCACCGATTGCATAATTAGAGGCATCACACGTTAAGATGAAAGGGGCAGAAAAATCCGGATAAATGAGGATAGGAGCAGAGGTAAGCTTGTGCTTGAGTTCGTCAAAGGCGACTTGTTGTTTGTTTTCCCATAAGAAGGGGACATCCTTTTTTAAAAGTTGAGTTAGTGGTTTTGCAATTTTCGAGAAGTTAGAAACGAAACGGCGATAGTAAGATACGAGTCCGAGGAAGGACTTAATGTCCTTCGGGGATTTAGGAGTAGGAAATTGAGTCACGGCTTTTATCTTTTCAGGGTTAGGTTTCACACCATCTTTAGTTATTTGGTGGCCAAGGTATGCGACTTCACGTCGGAGAAACTCACATTTGTCCGGTTGGAGTTTTAGATTATAGTCTCGAAGCCTTTGGAATATTATTGAAAGATTATCAATGTGAGAATTTAGATCGTAGGAATATATTACTATATCATCAAGGTACACAAAACACCGTATGCCTTGGAGGCCTGTGAGAGCGGTATTCATTAACCGTTGAAAAGTAGCGGGTGCATTCTTTAAGCCAAATGGCATTCTTGTAAATTGGTAATGTCCTTGAGGTACACTAAACGCTGTTTTAGGAGAGTCCTCTTCATTAATCAAAATTTGATGGAACCCTGATGCAAGGTCAAGGGTCGAGAAATATTTACTCTGACCCAGTTGATCTAAGATTTCGGATATTTGCGGTATAGGGTAGCTATCTCCAATAGAGATGTCATTTAGATTTCGGTAATCGATAACTATACGCCATTTTTGCTGTCCGGATGCATCAATTTTTTTTGGAACAATCCAAATTGGTGAAGACCATGGAGAGTCTGAATGTTTTATGATTCCTTGATCGAGCATTTGGTCTATTTGTTTGCTGACTTCCTGTTTGTGTACCTCTGGAAACCGATAAGATTTTACATTTATTGGATTTTGAGCGCTCGTGGTTGTGTTATGTTTAAGTGCATTTGTGTGAGAAAGTTTGTCACCAGGAATGAAGAATATATCTGAGTATTCAGAGCAAACATCGTGAAGAGCATTTGCTTCTTCAGTGTTGAGATGGGAGATTCTAAGAAGGTTTAATACTTCTTGTGTTCGAAGGTAAGAGTCGGTGGTTTTGAAATGACAGATTGTATGAGAATTTACTGGATCAAAAGGTTTGATTAAGGAACTTAAGGGTATGAGTGTGATATCCAAATTTGACTTTAGGGTTACGGGAGTTTCAGAGGTATTGATTATTGATAAGTTAATTCTTTTGTTTTCTTTAACTGTGACTAAGCAATTGGCGATCAGTAATTCTTCGTGATGACATTGATCTAGTACGAGTCCTTCTCTCACCTCGGGGTTGGAGACGGAGCATTCTATGATAGTTTCAGTTCTGGGAGGAATTACATAAATAGACGTATTGAAATGTAATTTTATTTCGTGTTTACCTACTCTCAAGGTTTCACGAATATAATCAATAGTGCAGCCAAAAGCGGTTAGCATATCAGTGCCGATTATACCATCATAAGGTAGGTGTATTCGGGGCATTATATGAAATTTATGCGTGATACTATTTTTATCATCTAATTTTATTTTAAGCGGAAAATGGCCTATTGTTGGTGAAGCTTGATCAATGGGGTCAATACCTTTCAAATGGATTATATCTGGTGTGATGTAAACTGGTATTTGTATTGAAGAATTTTTAAGAAGGCTTACGGTTGCGCCAGAGTCTACGAGATGAGATATGGTAGTGTTTGATACTGGAGTATGGACAAGGATATGAGGTAGTAAGCGTTTCTTTAATGGGCTAATATTAATTTCGTAAATTTTTGTTTCAGGAATTGGACCAGGAGCGATTGAGTCTAAAGTGGATTTGGTAGATGTAGGATGGTTTACTTTACGATCAGTGGGGGTAGTGGATACAGAGGATACAGCGGGTCCAGAGGATGCAGAGGATACAGCGGATGCAGAGGATACAGTGTTGAGGTTTATTCGCAAGTCCCTATCGTTAGGGGATACAGAGGATACAGCGGATGCAGAGGATACAGTGTTGCGGTTTATTCGCAAGTCCCTATCGTTAGGGGATACAGAGGATACAGCGGATGCAGAGGATACAGTGTTGCGGTTTATTCGCAAGTCCCTATCGTTAGGGGATACAGAGGATACAGCGGATGCAGAGGATACAGTGTTGCGGTTTATTCGCAAGTCCCTATCGTTAGTGGATACAGAGGATATAGTATTAGTGTCTTTGATGTAGAAATGTTTTAGAATTTGAGGTTTGGGTCTCACGAGACACCACCGTGAGCCCTTTACTCGTTTAAATCATCATTTGGTTTATTCTGAGTATCTCCCATGTAATCATCGTCTTCGTTGTTATTTACGGCGTGAACTTGAGCTTGATTGTTTTGGTAACGCCTTGGTAATGGTCTTTGATTATTTTGATTTCTGAAGCGATTATTATTGAATTCCCGTTTCCTACATTCTTCAATAGTATGGCCCACGTTTTTACAATAACGGCACACTGGAAGACCCGAAGTAGATGGTCTTTGACTATTAGACTCATTTGAAACACTTTGCTGTGTAAAGTATCGGCTCTGTTGAAATCGACGCTGAGGCCAGCGTCCTTGATTAGGTGAATTGGTGTTGTTTGCTGATGGGTTACGCTTAGAGGTGGTCTGTAGTATTTTTTCTTCAGACACGGCGAAGCCAATAGCTTCATTTAAAGTTTCAGGGTCACGGCATCTGACTACAGTTGATAATCGAGAATTTAAGCCACTGATAAATGTATGCAATGCTAAGTCTTGCATTGCAGCGACACGGCCAGTCAGTTCACCTTTCTTTTTTGTGGGTATTGAAATGTTGATTTCAGTTAATAGTTTGGCCAGGCATGTCTCTACACGTAGTGCGAACTGGTTGACTGTTTCGCTATTAGTTTGACAACAATCTTGGAGATCCGAAAGTAGTGCAGCATAATGTTTTTTCTCGCCAAATTGATTTTTGAGAAATTCTTCTAACTGTTGCCAGCATTCGAATTCTTTAATCGAGCACGCACTTTCGGCACGGCCTTCAAGTTGGCTTAAAATATATTTTAATATTACATCTTGTTGAGATGGTGACGCAAGGCTTATTGCATTTCTGCAATTATTTAAAAACGCATTAAGTTTTTCGCGGTTTCCGTCGAATTTGTTAATAAATTTGCTTACAAAGTTCATGTCAGTTTCTTTTGTTTCTTTAGACATAGTACTGGGCTCGTCTTTCGGCATGGCAAGTTAGTCAAAACAAAGATAACGCGTGAGGTACGAAGTTGCGATAAGAAGGAATGTTGCACTATTCTCGGAGCTGAGTGATAAAATAATACATTGGAACAAATGATTAATTGAATGTTACTAAGTCTAGCACTTTGAAGCTTGAAATAATTGGAAAAATGCGATGAAACTTTGTAGTTGAAATCACTGGCACTATTTTCACAACACAGATAGTTTCGATGTAGAGTGGATTTACTTACAGGAACACTGCGACTGCGACGGCAACACGAATCATTTCGTAGCCAGGCGAGATCACCCAAGGTGAGTGATAGATATTCGGGGTACACCCCGTTACACCAACACGGCACGTGAGGGCGTAATAGGACCAGCAGGATACAGTGGCACTGAGCAGAAGGACAGCGACAGGATACAGAGGTAAGATTTGATTTTGGCACTTTTCACTGTCACAATCACAACACAGGTATGTATGGTTTTTATTTTTTATTTTTTCATTTAATTTTCACTGAATTGAGGCGTTCCGAGGATTTTTTAAAATCCCTTAAGCTGCCACCAATGTTACGCGAGACCGAGTGATCGAGGTTTTAAAAAAAAACACTTTGATGTACACAAGAGAAATAGTTTAATTAGGATTCGACCTTGGTACAATTTTCGGCTAAGTAAAACTAAATTAGGACTGGCAGACACACGAATAATCAGAGATGGTAGAGGTTCAGCGATCGGGCCGAGGGAGCAGGGAGGCAGTGCTGCTCTGAGATGATGACGAGACAATTCTTAATAAATCTAGGTAATCAATTATTATTGATCGTTAATGGATTTCCTTAGCATCGGGAAACTATAACAGTGCCATGTTGCTGTCTGAATCCGAATTGATGCCCAGGAAGGATGGTATTTAGATGAGGGCGCATTCTATTGAGGACTAGTTTTTCAGACAACTTGCCAACCAAAGGTAGGAAGCTAATTGGTCGATAGGACGAGGCTTCTTCTGACGGCTTACCAGGTTTAGGTATCATAACAACCTGAGCAAGTTTCCACTGGAATGGGTAGTGGGAGAGTCTCAGGCAGGCATTGAAGATCATCACTAAGAACATTATACCTTTGTTAGGAAGGTTGTTTAGCAGTACGGAGTCTAATAGATCATAGCCTGGTGCTTTCTTTGATGGAAGAGCTTTGATCTCACGGATTGATTCAGTAGGACTTACTGCCTTTAGGGGGAAGTATAATTGATTTGGCGACTGGAGGTAGTCTATTATTTCCTCGTCTCTATTGATGTCAGTGCAAGGTAACGGAGTAAAAACCTTTTCCAGGTGTTCGGCAAATGCAGTTGCTTTTTCAGTTTCAGATCTAGCCCAACTTCTGTCCTGTCTTCGCAATGGCGGGATATGTTCTTTTGGTCGCTTAAGTTTCTTGGTCGCACGCCATAACGAGTAATGAGAATCCTTATGTGGGGTTAGGTAAGATAGGTGTTTGACTGGACGTCGTAGCGGAAAGACGTCTCGAGCGCTCTGCGTTGTAGTTTTTTGTATCGTTTGGCGTGCGCCCGCCAATTTACAACGTCGTTTTTATTGCCGATCAACAAATTCGACCAGTGTTTTTTTGTTTGATGTGGCTGTGACTTTACGTGTCGATAAATAAATACATTAATACAGTGCAAAAGTGAGATGTGCTAGGCGTTCTTGAACCCATCCGAGCAATCCAGGACAAGCGAGGGTCTAATCGTTTGCCGAAGGTTCCAGGGCCACTCAACGACGGATCCAGAATAATCCGGTGAGATCATTCCATATCTTTCAGAGCGTTGCTTCCCTCTGCAAAATACACAACTCGACCCGTTTAGGACCGCGTCAACAGACGCGCGGAGCTCACTATTTCATAAACTGCCTACCTACTGATCACTCAGTCAATAAATCGAATTCCTGTATTTCAAACTCAACGATAAAGTTGGCTCCAACGATAGATTCCACAGGACCGAGTTCAATTCTCGGCTCTATTTTGATTACGTCGCTAAAATCCAGCGGTAAAGTTCGGTATATTATTTGATAGATTAAGTAACAATATCGTGAGCGCGAATCCGCAGTTCAGTGACAGGCAATTGAGTGTTGAGTGACTGGCGAAGTTTGGAGGTTTGATGCAACGTGCAAAAGAATATTTTTTTTTTAAGCTTCAGGTATAAGATTATATGTGCATAGTAAATGTAGAATGGCAACATAAAATAAGATACTGTTTGACTCTAAAAAATAACTGTCGCTTCTGATTTCGTACAAAAATATTTTCCACAAAACTTCTTAGTTTGACTTGAGTCATAATTTCTTGCATGCTGATAATTATAACTTAACTCACAGAAACTATTCTAAACAAATTGGCAATTTCTCTAGCCGTACAAAAGAGTCACGTCCGAAGTAACCCTTTTTTTGCTTCATGAGTATTTAAGATTAAGTCCATTGAACAAAAACAAAAACTCCGTAACAAGATAACTTTCTATAGGAAAATAAAAACTGTCTCGAAACTAAACCCGCACGTGCGGGCAACCGGAGGCGCTGCGCGGTATAAATAATGGGACTAATATAATGGGACTAACTTTCGACCACATGTCTGTCCGCCGAGACCTCGCTACCTATGTTTCGGATAACCGCGGTGACGCCAGAATTTGCTTAGCAATTAGAAATAACAAGGTGCTTGCCAAGATTTTATTCCTAAGAATAAAATCTTGACAAGCAAGATTTCTCAGGAACAAATGATAACAAAATACATAACCGCGCAGTTTAAAGAGACGTTCTGGGGCGGAGAAGACATCTTAATCGTCGCGGCTGAATTCTATCTTGTAAATGTGCATGTGCACATAAATCACGAGAACACACTGGTGTATTCACCTGCCTGCGTATCAGTATCCGGAGACATACATATCCTTTACAAAGACCAACATTATGATAGCTTGGTCATGATCGGCGACGAACAGTATGACAATAACCTGGAAAGTCTAACGCAAGAAACAACCCGCAACAAAACACCACAACATACCAAAACGGTAGGTTTATAATAAATACAAAAAGTGACGAGCAAGGGCAATCTACAAAACCTTGATTCCGGAACAGCCCCCAATCAGCTAACTCATTAACACCGTGTGAACAGTTAGCATCAACATTACATACAGCGATATCGGATGAAGTTGCGGATGACACTGGATACACAATACTTAGAAATCAGCCTTCTGCCGCAACAAAGTACACTTGCTCAGACCTGCATATTGCAACTTGAATGTCCGTGGGGCCTAGAAACCACCGAAAAAAGATAAAATAGATACGAAGCTTTCAAATAGGGGCATTCACGTAGTCTGTGACAAACCTACTCTGCTTTATATAATTAACTCTCACATCAATAGTTGTACCTCTAAAGCAATCAGATCCTTCACAGGTGTATTAAACTTCATTAGACAAAAACCAAGGAAATGTACTTTAGTAATCCTAGGTGACTTTAACGCCCATATTGGTAGAAAGATACAATTGCAGATGATACTGCTCTCAGTTTCTCTACCGATACATGGGAAGGGGCTTTTAAAGCCGCCCAAGAAGGTTTCGATGCTGCGAGGGACTGGCTAGAGGACAATGTGTTAACGTTGAATGTAGATAAAACCAAATATGTGTGCTTCAGTATACGGTCAAACACAGAAATAAAACATGATCACCATAACATCATAGCCCATGAGTGTTCCTCTAGAGAAAACTGTTCATGTCCTAAACTAGAGCGTGTAACAGTAATGAAATATCTAGGCGTTATCATAGACAAGAACCTCAACTTTAAGGAACACATAAAGGCCCTCTGTGGTAGGATCAGGAAGCTAATTTATGTATTTAAGACACTCCGACACATCACCGAACCCTCCGTGCTGAAGCGGATATACGTTGCCCTCTGTCAATCCCTCATTAATTACTGTATTAAATCATGGGGAGGATCCCCTAAAACTACCTTAAAACCACTTGAGGTTGCCCAGCGCGCCACCCTAAAGGTTACCTTTAAACCCAGATTGTCTCCTACTACACAGCTTTACGAATTCTGTGGAGTCCTTACAGTGAGGCAACTTTTCCTTCTCAATATTATCTTAATGCAACATAAGAAGATCTTTTACAACCCACTCACTTTAAATAGGCGCACAAAATATGTGGTTCGCCCAAAGCCCATCGCATCTAAAACAAAATTTAGCAATAGGTTTGCTCCATTTATTTGCCCCTAAATCTACAATAACATAAATAAAAATCTTAACATATACCCGATGACAAAAAAATCTTGCAAAACTACAGTAAGTGAGTACCTACAGAAACTCACATATGAGGAGACAGAAAAACTGCTTGAGATACCTAGCTAAAAATAAATTAAACGACAATAGTTAAATTATTAAAATTAAACTTAGTAACCTATCACTAAAATAACAAAAGGTCATGCTCCGCAATCTTACACACCCTCTTACACTCATTCACGCACACCTCCATTACAAACAAAGAGAGGACTGCTCTACACACTAAAAAACTTTTATTTTTTTTCTTTTTCTCTAAATTTAAATTTAAATTTTTATTTTTTTATTTCTAATAGGATACGGTCATTTATACATGTGATCATTGCACGGACATAATAATGATAATTAATTTGTAACTCAGGGGGATCGGCGTTGAGGGCTGAAATACAGGCTATGCCTAGTTCGGCCCCAAATGCTAATACTTTTGTGTTCTATAAGTTTAGATTAAGCACTCTACTTGATAACAAATGTACATTTTTACGTGAATAAACATTATTATTATTATTCGTGTAGAGTGTTTTTTCTTCTCAGCTCTTGGCTGGTATTTGCAACATTTACGGACCGAAGCCAAGTAAATGCAGCGTGTGGTGTGTTATTTTGAGGATGTGTTATGAGGTCCTATTTCGTTTTCATCTATTTGCAATTCGACATGTATTTAAAATTGCAGCTTTTTGTAGGGTGATATAGAGGGTTTCTTTTATGTTTAGTAATTTTAGGCTATGGAGAAAGTGATTCGGGATAACACCGGTTGTGGGGAGGACTACAGGGACTACGTACACTTTTTGTGTTGGCGCCATATTCTAGTTACTTCATCTTTGAGTTCTGCGTATTTACTATTTTTTTCAGATATTGTCTTCTGAATGTTATGTGTGTTGGGGGAACGGCAATATCTATTAGGTAAGTAACTTTATTTATTTTATCCTGTAGTGTTATATCCGGTCTATTGTAGTGGATTATCTTGTCGGTGAGAATAGCGCGGTCGAAGTAAAGTTTATGTGTGTCATTTTCTAGAATAGTTTGTGGTGTGTAATTATAGTGAGGAGTGTTTGTGTCTTGTATGAGTGTATGTTTGACTGCTAAGTTTTGATGAATAACATTTGCTACCTGATTATGCCTGTGTGTGTAGTCTGTCTGCGTGAGAGTTGTGCAAGCTCCTGTTATATGCTGAATTGTTTCTGGTTGGATGTGGCACTTGCGACATTTATCATTTGTTACAGAAGGATCTTTAATAATAAATTTTCTATAGTTTTTAGTGTTAATAATCTGGTCCTATATTGCAATTATAAAACCTTCAGTTTCTGGGAATAAATTGCCTATTTACAGAAACTTATTTGAGGCTAATTTGTTCACATAAGATTGTTCAAGGTCATGAGGATGACGGCCATGAAGTACCTTTTTCTTCCAGTCCTCAATTTTTTGTTTCTGCGGGTCGTCACTAGTAATTTGTGTAGTATCTCGGTGTTCGTTTAAGTTAAGTGGTGTATAGTTGAAATCATTTTGAGCTATGGCTTTATGAATGTTACTAGTGCGGGATTTTGAGTGAAAGGTACGTTATAATCATGTTACCTACTTAAATTTACGCATTAATTTATATACGTCATTATACACTTATCAGGTACGTGAATAACAGAAGAAGAAACAAAATGCAGGGCAATAGATGAAATGGAATTTGTAGAGATTACAGAGGCCGATATCACACACTTAACAGGCAGACTACATAACTGGAAATCTCCTGGTATAGACAAAATACACAATTTTTGGTACAAAAATTAACTTCATTATACAAACCCATAGCAAAAAATTTAACAGAAATTATATTAGGACAACAAAATATACCCAATTTTATTGCAACTGGTATAACATACATGCTCCCTAAAACAAAAAAATCACCACAACCTACCCAATAAAAACCAATCACATGCCTACCCACGATATATAAAATATTAACATCAGCAATAACAACTAAAATTAACTCACACACTGAACACCACAACATAATGGCGGAGGAGCAGAAGGGATGCAGGCGGGGCCATATGGGATGCAAAGAACAGTTAATTATTGATTCTACTATCCATAAAAATGCCACCATAAAGAATAGAAATCTTCATTGTACCTATGTCGATTATAAAAAAGCTTTCGACAGTGTTCCACATTCCTGGTTGATACCAATACTAGAAATTTATAGAATAAACTCAAAAATAATAGATTTCCTACGAAAAATTATGCCACTTTGGAAAACTACACTTCAAATAAATTGTAATCAATATAATGTCACCACGCGACAAATTGCTAGCAAGAAGGGTATCTACCAAGGTGATTCACTGAGAGCACTGAGCTGAGGCACTAAACCCTTTGTCTCATCTACTGCAGCGCTGTCGGACCGGATGTTGTCTCAAACACACGACAGAACAAACAACAGTCTCACATCTCATTTACATGGACGATATTACACTATATGCACAAACCGAAAAAGATATGAAGAAACTAGTAGAAGCTACAGCAGAGTTTAGCCTAGACATAAACATGCAATTTGGTCTGGATAAATGCAAAACACTTCATATAATACGTGGCAAGATACGACCCGGCAACTATGTAGTAAATAATACAGATACCATAACAGCAATGGAACCAACCGACAGATCTATATAAATATGGACTAGATCATGTTAGGATTAAAGAATCACTTACCGCAGAGTACAAAAGGAGACTTAGCGCCATATGTAAAACACAGCTTTCTAGTAAAAATCTGATTAAGGCCTTAAATACATTTGCCATTCCCATATTAAAAAACTCATTCGGAGTTATTAAATGGAAAAAAACAGACACAGAACATTTAGAAGGAATCACATTCACCACTCTTACAAAACATAACAACTTACACCCTAAATCTGCAACAGAAAGACTAACTATCAAAAGACAAAACGGAGGGAGAGGCTTAATAGATATCCAGCACCTTTGGCGGAAACAAGTCTTTTTTTTTTTTTTTTTTTTTTTGGGTGGGAAATCATCAAATAACTTCTCCCGCTCTGGGCGGAGCGGGAGGGCGTGTCAGACTCTTACTGACTAAAACCCACCCGTGTTCCTTCGGTTGCCCTGTTGCCGGGGGCCACGATCTCCCTTTCGGTTTTCTTCGCAACCCCGGCAGGCATCGGCCCTAGCGGACCCCGTCAATTCTGCTGACATCTCTTTGAGGCGCGCGTGGAACACAACGCGCCGTCGACCCGGGCCTGGTCCTTATCGGACGGTGAGCTACCCATTGCTCACAGTCCGCAAGCCCGCGCCTACGGTGGCCGGAAATCGGCTTGCGACTCCCGACGCCCTGGGCGTCTCCTCCTGCGGCGGTTAGGGGCGTGAGGGCGCGAAATTTGCCTCTCCCTCACGCGTTCCGCCTCCTCCTTCGCGAGCATTACCGCTTCACAGAAGGAGGTGACGGCCTCCCATTTCCTCTCGCTCCGTACCATGGCCTGAACCAGGGCCGGACGCGAGAGATCACCGCCGCCGATCGCCTCCACGAGGACACGGCGATGCTCCGCCCAAGCTGGGCAGACCTCCACCGTATGCTCTACCGTGGGCGGAAACAAGTCTGTCGACTAAAAACATTATTTCACTCAAAATCCCACACTAGTAACATTCATAAAGCCATAGCTCAAAATGATTTCAACTACACACCACTTAAGTTAAACGAACACCGAGATACTACACAAATTACTAGTGACGACCCGCAGAAACAAAAAATTGAGGACTGGAAGAAAAAAGTACTTCATGGCCGTCATCCTCATGACCTTGAACAATCTCATGTGAACAAATTAGCCTCAAATAAGTTTCTGTAAATAGGCAATTTATTCCCAGAAACTGAAGGTTTTATAATTGCAATATAGGACCAGATTATTAACACTAAAAACTATAGAAAATTTATTATTAAAGATCCTTCTGTAACAAATGATAAATGTCGCAAGTGCCACATCCAACCAGAAACAATTCAGCATATAACAGGAGCTTGCACAACTCTCACGCAGACAGACTACACACACAGGCATAATCAGGTAGCAAATGTTATTCATCAAAACTTAGCAGTCAATTATACACTCATACAAGACACAAACTTTCCCCACACTTAAATCGTTTGTCTTACTAGATACGGATGTCGATGAAGTACTAACAATTATCTCTGGATTAAAGGACGTTTGCGCGGTTGGATGGGACGACATATCAAACAACATACTAAAACATTTCAAATACCTACTTGCTCCGCCGTTAACTCATATTTTTCGGTTATGCTTGACTAAGGGTATATTCCCTAAGTCGCTTAAAAAAGCTGTGGTTACACCTGTATATAAAACTGGTGACAAAAAATATGTTAATAACTACAGACCCATTTCTGTTTTAACAGGGCTCTCCAAAATCCTAGAGAAAATCATTAATATTAGATTAATGAAATACCTAGAAGATAACAAATTGCTTTCAGATAGACAATTTGGCTTTAGGCCCAAAAAATCAGCTAATCAAGCAGTACATCAAATGACGGATTATATAACAACTAATTTGGATAAGGGCATGCACTCCATTGGGATCTTCCTAGACCTCGCCAAGGCGTTTGACACAATTTCTTGTCCTTTATTATTAGACAAGCTTGAAGCACTCGGAATAAGAGGGACAACGCTTTCACTACTTTCTGATTATCTTAGTGACCGCAAACAATGTGTCAAAATTGGTCAGTACGTCAGTTCTGAGCTTCGAAATAGTAATTACGGAATACCACAAGGGAGTATTTTGGGCCCTACTTTATTCCTAGTATACATAAATGACCTGTGCAGCTTAACGCTCCAAAATGGTGTCATAATGTCCTATGCAGATGATACGGCTCTATTGTTTTCAGATAAATCTCGAGATGAGGTATATAAACAAGCCCAGAACGGTTTTAATATAGTGTCTAATTGGCTACATGAAAATCTCCTAACACTAAATGCAGAGAAAACCAAACACATTTTATTTACTATGAGAAACACTAACCTGCCAACTACTAACATAAACATTTATGCGCACAAGTGCGGCACGTATGCTGACGATGCATGTAACTGTCCCAGTTTAGCAAAAACCGATCATATGAAATATCTTGGTGTAACGATTGACACAAATCTGAATTTCCGTAAACACATTGATTTGTTATGCACTCGAATGCGTAAACTAATATACATTTTTAAGAATTTACGATATATTTCGGACTACAAATTAATTAAACAGGTCTATTTAGCTTTGTGTCAATCCATTCTCACTTATTGTATAACTTCCTGGGGTGGGGCTGCCAAATCAATCCTACTGCCATTAGAACGTGCGCAGAGAGCTATCCTTAAGGTAGCCACCTTTCGCCCATTTAGATTTCCCACACATGAGCTTTACACGGCATGCAAGGTTTTAACCGTGCGTCAACTATTTATATTGAATATACACCACACCAGCATAATAAACTTCCTTATATCCCAACACCTATTGATAAGAGAAGAAAAGACTTAGTTTGCATAAAGCCTCAAACCAGACATACTTTTATAAATAAATTTTATGTATTTTTAGGTCCGTTCTTATATAATAAAATCAATAAGTCGGTAAATATATATAGTGTAAATTATAAAAAGTGTAGTGAAATGTTGAGTGCATACCTACTGACATTTAATTACTCAGACACAGAAAAATTGCTAGAAGTTATGCAATGAGTTTATTAAATGTTAAGTTCATTTTTATTTAAAATTTATTATGTATCAATGATAGCTCTATGTACAGTAACATAATAGTCCACTGAATCACTCAGCGTTGTTAAGTGATGGCCTGAAACACAGGTTTGAATAAACCTACATCAGGCAGGTCGCTATTGTATTCATTGGGCCTTTAATCAATATTATATAAGTTATACACTAGATTTATTTTAGGCATAGTTTAATTTTTTTCTACATTTCTACTATTAATATGTAACTTTGTTATGATGTAACTTTTATGTAATTTATATGTGAACTTATGAATAAATGATTGATTGATTGATTGATTGATAAAAAAAAATAAAAAAAACAAACACTCCTCACTATAATTACACACCACAAACTATTCTAGAAAATGACACACATAAACTTTACTTCGACCGCGCTATTCTCACCGACAAGACAATCCACTACAATAGACCGGATATAATACTACAGGATAAAATAAATAAAGTTACTTACCTAATAGATATTGCCGTTCCCCCAACACACATAACATTCAGAAGACAATATCTGAAAAAAATAGTAAATACGCAGAACTCAAAGATGAAGTAACTAGAATATGGTGCCAACAAAAAGTGTACGTGGTCCCTATAGTCCTCTCCACAACCGGCGTTATCCCGAATCACTTTCTCCATAGCCCAAAATTATTAAACCTAAAAGAAACCCTCTATATCACCCTACAAAAAGCTGCAATTTTAAATACATGTCGAATTGCAAATAGATGAAAACGAAATAGGACCTCATAACACATCCTCAACATAACACACCACATGCTGCATTTACTTGGCTTCGGTCCGTAAATGTTGCAAATACCAGCCAAGAGCTGAGAAGAAAAAACACTGCACGAATAATAATAATAATGTTTATTCACGTAAAAATGTACATTTGTTATCAAGTAGAGTGCTTAATCTAAACTTATAGAACACAAAAGTATTAGCATTTGGGGCCGAACTAGGCATAGCCTGTATTTCAGCCCTCAACGCCGATCCCCCTGAGTTACAAATTAATTATCATTATTATGTCCGTGCAATGATCACATGTATGAATGACCGTATCCTTTTAGAAATAAAAAAATAAAAATTTAAATTAAAGTTTAGAGACAAAGAAAAAAAAAGAAAAGTTTTTTAGTGTGTAGAGCAGTCCTCTCTTTGTTTGTAATGGAGGTGTGCGTGAATGAGTGTAAGAGGGTGTGTAAGATTGCGGAGCATGACCTTTTGTTATTTTAGTGATAGGTTACTAAGTTTAATTTTAATAATTCAACTATTGTCGTTTAATTTATTTTTAGCTAGGTACCCCAAGCAGTTTTTCTGTCTCCTCATATGTGAGTTTCTGTAGGTACTCACTTACTGTAGTTTTGCAAGATTTTTTTGTCATCGGGTATATGTTAAGATTTTTATTTATGTTATTGTAGATTTAGGAGCAAATAAATGGAGCAAACCTATTGCTAAATTTTGTTTTAGATGCGATGGGCTTTGGGCGAACCACATTTTTTGTGCGCCTATTTAAAGTGAGTGGGTTGTAAAAGATCTTCTTATGTTGCATTAATATAATATTGAGAAGGAAAAGTTGCCTCACTGTAAGGACTCCACAGAATTCCTAAACCTGCGTAGTAGGAGACAATCTGGGTTTAAAGGTACTAACCTTCAGGGTGGCACGCTGGGCAACCTCAAGTGGTTTTAAGGTAGTTTTAGGGGATCCTCCCCATGATGTAATACAGTAAGTAATGAGGGATTGACAGAGGGCAACGTATATCCGCTTCAGCACGGAGGGTTCGGTGATGTGTCGGAGTGTCTTAAATATATAAATTAGCTTCCTGATCCTACCACAGAGGGCCTTTATGTGTTCCTTAAAGTTGAGGTTCTTGTCTATGATAACGCCTAGATATTTCATTACTGTTACATGCTCTAGTTTAAGACATGAACAGTTTTCTCTAGAGGAACTAGAGGAACACTCATGGGCTATGATGTTATGGTGATCATGTTTTATTTCTGTGTTTGACCGTATACTGAAGCACACATATTTGGTTTTATCTACATTCAACGTTAACACATTGTCCTCTAGCCATTCCCTCGCAGCATCGAAACCTTCTTGGGCGGCTTTAAAAGCCCCTTCCCATGTATCGGTAGAGAAACTGGGAGCAGTATCATCTGCAATTGTATCTTTCTACCAATATGGGCGTTAAAGTCACCTAGGATTACTAAAGTACATTTCCTTGGTTTTTGTCTAATGAAGTTTAATACACCTGTGAAGGATCTGATTGCTTTAGAGGTACAACTATTGATGTGAGAGTTAATTATATAAAGCAGAGTAGGTTTGTCACTTCCCCTACCAACATAGAGAGTGATTGACATCACGTCAGTATTGTTCTTCCTGTTTATTATTTCAATTTGGGCATCCTTTATTATTACAATTGCATGTCCCCGGTGAGCTTTACCTGCGGTTTCAGATGGGTGCCATTCGAAGTGGGTGAAGTTGTACGTTCCTAAATTTATCCCTGTTTCTTGAAGGCACGCTACGTGAATGCCCCTATTTGAAAGCTTCGTATCTATTTTATCTTTTTTCAGTGGTTTCGAGGCCCCACGGACATTCAAGTTGCAATATGCAGGTCTGAGCAAGTGTACTTTGTTGCGGCAGAAGGCTGATTTCTAAGTATTGTGTATCCAGTGTCATCCGCAACTTCATCCGATATCGCTGTATGTAATGTTGATGCTAACTGTTCACACGGTGTTAATGAGTTAGCTAATTGAGGGCTGTTCCGGAATCAAGGTTTTGTAGATTGCCCTTGAAGCAACGCTCTGAAAGATATGGAATGATCTCACCGGATTATTCTGGATCTGTCGTTGAGTGGCCCTGGAACCTTCGGCAAACGATTAGACCCTCGCTTGTCCTGGATTGCTCGGATGGGTTCAAGAACGCCTAGCACACCTCACTTTTGCACTGTATTAATGTATTTATTTATCGACACGTAAAGTCACAGCCACATCAAACAACAAAACACTGGTCGAGTTTGTTGATCGGCAATAAAAACGACGTTGTAAATTGGCGGGCGCACGCCAAACGATACAAAAAACTACAACGCAGAGCGCTCGAGACGTCTTTCCGCTACGACGTCCAGTCAAACACCTATCTTACCTAACCCCACATAAGGATTCTCATTACTCGTTATGGCGTGCGACCAAGAAACTTAAACGACCAAAAGAACATATCACGCCATTGCGAAGACAGGACAGAAGTTGGGCTAGATCTGAAACTGAAAAAGCAACTGCATTTGCCGAACACCTGGAAAAGGTTTTTACTCCGTTACCTTGCACTGACATCAATAGAGACGAGGAAATAATAGACTACCTCCAGTCGCCAAATCAATTATACTTCCCCCTAAAGGCAGTAAGTCCTACTGAATCAATCCGTGAGATCAAAGCTCTTCCATCAAAGAAAGCACCAGGCTATGATCTATTAGACTCCGTACTGCTAAACAACCTTCCTAACAAAGGTATAATGTTCTTAGTGATGATCTTCAATGCCTGCCTGAGACTCTCCCACTACCCATTCCAGTGGAAACTTGCTCAGGTTGTTATGATACCTAAACCTGGTAAGCCGTCAGAAGAAGCCTCGTCCTATCGACCAATTAGCTTCCTACCTTTGGTTGGCAAGTTGTCTGAAAAACTAGTCCTCAATAGAATGCGCCCTCATCTAAATACCATCCTTCCTGGGCATCAATTCGGATTCAGACAGCAACATGGCACCATTGAGCAGGTACATAGATTGGCAAATACCATCAGCAATGCACTGGAAAACAAAAAATACTGCTCGGCTGTCTTCCAGGATATCAGCCAGGCTTTTGACAGGGTCTGGCATGCCAGATTCCTTTTTAAGTTAAAAAAACATCTGCCGCACTCCTTCTATTTCATACTGAAAAGTTACCTGGACAAGCGCTGTTTTGAGGTAAAACTTAACGACATCACATCAGATTTGTATGAAATTAAGTCTGGTGTTTCACAGGGGAGCATCTTGGGACCCGTAGTTTATCTCATATTTGCAGCCGACATACAAACAGATGACAACACCTTCATCGCCACATATGCTGACGACACTGCAATACCGTCAGTACACAGCCCAGATGTTGCCCCTGCGAACCTTCAGAAACACATATGTGGAATTGAGGAATCGCTAAAGATATGGCGTATAAAGGCGAATGAAAACAAATCTGTTCAGGTCACCTTTGCTCTAAAGAAAGGAAACTGTCCCCCAATTCCGCTAAACGGTGAACAAATCCCACACGAAGATAATGAAAAATACCTTGGCATGCACCTGGACAGAAGGTTGGCTTGGCAGAAACATAATCAAATCAAATCAAATCAATTTATTTGTGAAACATAGGTTTTACGATAGATGGATCTTAAGAACTAAATAGTGCGCTATGTCTTGTCAATTTTGACATACAAATATTTTTAGAGGAAACATGCGTAGTCAATTATCAACTATAAAAGAAAAAAAAAGAAAAATTAACATAATGAATTAAATAGTTGGTTTACACTAAATTTCAATATTAATTAACATTATCATTTAAAAAGTCTTCAATTTTATAATAACATTTGTCAATTAGCAATAATGTGAGAGCTTTTTTAAACTTTACTTGAGGCATATTTTTAATATTGTCTGGTATTTTATTATAGATCTTTGGCGCAATGCCAAAAAAACTCTTTTGCATTAAAGATGTCTTGCATTTTATATTACATAACTGTGACAAATATTGAGCACGTATTGGCTTTCTTTTATTATCAGACATTTTTTCGAATAAGTGGGGGTTGCTTTTTATAAATATTGCAGATTCTAAAATATACAATGCTGGTAGTGTTAGTATTTTCAGTGATTTGAAGGATGGTACACAGCTATCATACAGCGTTTTTGCATCTTAAATATAAGTTCCCTGTCAGTTGACTGCCCCCAAAATATAATTCCGTACCGAAGCACTGAAGCGACTAGTCCATAATAAGCTGTCAGTAACGTGCTGATATTTACCTTTTTAGACAATTGATAGAGTGCGTACGCAGATTTACTCAGTCTGTTACATAGGTGTTCTATATGTGGTTTCCATGTCAATTTATCGTCTACCATTATACCCAAGAGCTTAGCAGTATTAACTAATTCTATTTTTATATTTTTATGAGTCAGATTAATAGTGGGATTTGCCCGACGTTGATGGAATTGCATGATTTTTGTTTTATCTAAATTTATTACTAAATTTTTACAGTTAAGCCAATGTATTATTTTTGTCAGTGAGTCATTAATCTCGTTTTCATAATAATTGGGATTAGTGCATTCTATTATAGCTGTGCTATCATCGGCAAAGAGAACCATTTTTTGTTATGTCATCTTTGGGAGGTCGTTGATATCTATTAAGAAAAGTAACGGTCCAAGCACGCTGCCCTGAGGTACGCCATACCTTAGGAGTCTTGGTTTCGATATGTAAGTGGTTTCAATTTTTGTTTTAGGACATAATCTATTAATTTCAGTACATTGGTATCTATTGCTTAAGTATGATTTTAGGAGGCCTCTTATACCATAAGCATGTAATTTATGTATAAGTAGTGTATGATCTACATAGTCAAAAGCTTTACTCATGTCAGTGAAGATAGCACAAACATGATTTTTTTATCAACACATGACATGACAGTGGAAAGTAAATCATATAGAGCCATATTTATTCCACATTTCTTTCGAAGGCCTTTTTGTTCCACACAAAATAAATTATATTTCTCAAAATAAGTGTAAAGCGAATTATAAATAACTTTTTCAAAAATTTTAGAAATTATAGGAATCTTAGCAATTGGCCTATAGTTTTTTGGATCAGTTTTGTCATTTTGTTTAAATACTGGCTTAATTATAACATTTTTTAGGCTATTTGGAAAAATACCGTCAGAAATACAAATATTGATAATATGTGCCAATGGAGGCGATATGATTTGTTTCACATATTTTATTACTTTGGTAGACACACCATCATAACCAACAGTATTCGTATTTTTTAAGTCCTCGATAATTCTAATTATGTCAAATGCTGAAACAGGAGTCATAAATAATGATTGTGATGTCAAATTTCGAAACTTAGAATTAGGCGGATGTTTGTCAGTTTGTGGTTTATTTTCAATTATGTCAATAAAATAGTTATTTAATTCATTAGCAATGTCATTAGGGTTAGTGAAAGATAAATTGTCTCTATTTATACACATAATTTGTTCTTGCGGCAAACATATTTTTGAATTATTAATAATTTCACAGGCAGCTTTGGATTTATTTTGGGAGGTATTCATAGAGTGGTTATTTTGAGCTTTCTGGGTTAGTTTTATGATCTTTCTATAGAGGGTAGAGTAACTTTTTTAGCAGTAGTTTATTATGAGATGTCGGGTTATGTCTATACCCCCAAAGTAACTTCCTTTGCTTTTGACTGCATAATTTTATCCCACGGGACATCCATTTAGTTCTCTTATTACTTTTTAGGGTGACTATTTTTTGAGGAAAACATAAATTATAATAGCATTAGGAAATCTTCCATAAAACTATCGTAACATTGATTTGCATCATTGGCATTATAAACATGTGTAAAAGATAAATATTTTAGATGGGATTTAAATTTATATAAATTTTCAGTAGAAATATCCTGTTTCTATATGATACATATATGTACATATCTGGAGTAAAAGGAAAACCCTAGATACAAAGCTGAGAAACATGTACTGGCTGATTGGTAAAAAGTCTCAGCTAACCAATAAAAGTGTAACTGTATCTAAATTACCTAAGCTGATAACATTTTAGTTTTTCCTAATTATGTTAATATTAGTGGTCAGGTCGGTTGGCTTACGGGGAAGAACTGTGCCCCGCCTTTCCGCACAGTTCTGTGCGGTTCGTCCCAGACTGGTCACCCTCCCACCGATATAAGATAGAAATGGATTTCCATAATCTAAACTGCCTTGTTCCGACTTAGATAAGTTAAGGGACAGGGATGGATACAAAGTGAAACTAATATTAGGAATTTACAGTTAGTAAACATAAGTATTATAATATGAAGCTAAGCAGATAAGAGGGTATGGAAACGTATATAATATAATATTATGTTTTAGTATTATGAATGTTGGAACGCCAACGTCTCCTCCTCTTGCAGTTGAGCACCAATACCTGCAATACAGCCTTTGTAAGGTGAAGGGGTAAAGGAATCGTTACGCTTGCGCTTTAAATCATTATTTATAGCTACGTTAATTTGTCTGATTAAAATGAACCCATTTTATTGAGACCGGGAACCGTTTAACAACGTTTTCTCACTGTACGGGTTCTGCTAGACCTAACGCATAGAACCTCTGAGGAACTAGTGCGATTCTAACGGAACACGTTCCCTAAGCATTAAATAAATGTCTTACTGAATCCTAAGACTAGAGTACTGCGAATTCAACTGTTCTTGAGGAAGGCAAGTATGGAGTAGTTCTAATCGCATACTTATGTGAAAGACACCCTTACGGCGGCCTAGCCCCTTTTTATTAAGATAATACAAAACTAGCACAAGCGCACCATAGACTCAATCTCTAGCAGAATACATAACGATCGTACCTGGTGAACTCAGAAGTGGTGGTTCGTCACTTTTCACTACCTTAACCTGCCCATTTAGAGGATGCGGTGCGGCTATTAGCGGCTTTGCGTCCCAGTAGCGTGTCTCAATAAATAGTGTCAATTTAGTAATAGGCCAACAAATTGCCGGGTAGGATTTTAATGAGACACGGTCCCTAGCGTTCTTAGAACGACTACCAATTCAGTTTGGGGTACTACGTGAAGCCTACCCCCACTCCCTGGAAATGTGCGTCAACAAGCCTCACGCAAAGTATTCTGTGGCGAGACCTTTTTGGATACAGAAATCATCACTAACGTTTGGTTGTTTTATAATGCAATTACAAATTGGCTTTATAGCCTAGTTCAAATTTAAATGAGTTGTTAGTTTTTATGGTTTTGCCTTCCAAATGTAGTGTGTAAGCTCAAGATCAACAGTCGTCAAAGGTCAGCAGCATTAATGCTCAGAGTCAAGTATTGTGGAAAGCCTTCACCATTTCCCTATAGCCAAATGCAAGTGACAATAATCTGCCAAGGTACAGTACCGACCAAAAGTCCATAGGCAATCGCACAAAGCAGTAGACTGACGCTTCGGTTTGACTTACGACCTTCTTCTATAAGATGTTACAATACTATAGACACACACACACATTCACTTTGTCTACAACTAATAGTAGTTCATAATTTCTGTCAATACAGTATAATTATGGCATGCTTGCTCAGTGGATAACGTGCTTTGGTATTTGCGATTATGGCGAGCCGAGCGAAGGTTCAAATCTCATCTGCGGTTTGCTTGTAATTTTCTAATAATTACTATTCATAGTTTTTGTTATTTTTTAATAATGACTAGTTCAATAATCAATCGTTTTTTGTTTCGGTCGTCTTTTTCACATAAATATTAAAGTTTAGAAGGTAGACCACAGAAAACTAAGTAAATTATTTCGATTTCTGTGGGGTAGACAGACGCAGTTCGTTACGCGTATTCGCTTAATAAAACTTTGTTGCTTCGTGGTTATTGTTGGTGACGAGTATTTAGGTGTTAGCGGTGTTGTGGTTATTATTTTCAAAATGCAGTCAAATATAAATATTGAAGGGAGATCAAATATTACTGCGCTGCGTAAAAGTGAATGTAATTTACACAAATATCTAATGAAACCGGACTAAGTGTGAGTGTTATCATTTAAATATGTGTTTAAGTATGTGTTCAATTATCTGTGGACATTCATTAGTACTGTACGCGTCGCTCGGAATAATAGATCGTCAACCTTTTTTTAACTTCTTCAAAAATTTAACATTTTTGCTAGTTTTGCTTTGGTATATAATTTTATTTATACTGAGTTTCAATAATGAAAACGTGCGCAACTTGTAACGTGCAGTTCAATGACGGAGTCCAATGTGGGAGCTGCAAAAAACATCTGGATTTTGGATGTGCAAATATTTCTGAAGCTGGATGGAGAAAACTCGGCGCCAGCAGAATGGCGCAATGGAAGTGCCCTACTTGTCGAACGTCATCCCCAGCTTTGGTTGCTCCTGAACCAGCCTCCCTTGAAACCATATTGAGTGAAATTCGTGACATGAAACGTCAGTTACTTAATTTGTCGACCCTGATAGATGATATTCGAGTAATCAAGGATGAGTTAGCTGAACTAAAAATTACATGTGAAGGCACCAGTGGTAGACTTGCTGAATTTGACACTCGACTAGCGGAGGTTGAAACAAAAGCAACAGAACTTGACAAGCTTCAGGAAACAGTAACTTGTTTGCAGACTGACTTAGAGAGATCCAAGTTTGAACTCGCAAAATATGAACAGCGGTCCCGATTAAACAACGTAGAAATTAAAGGTGTTCCTATAAGAAAAGATGAAAATCTTTTTTCGATTATTGAAGCGATCGGCCGGAAGGTGAATTACAGCTGCCCCAAATCACAGGTGAATTATATCTCTAGGGTGCCTATCTTCAATTCTAATGAAAAATTGATCATCGTGAGTTTTCTAAACCGTTATGTGAAAGAAGATTTTATCGCAGCTGCACGTGCCGTTAAGGACCTATCCACATCCCATATCGGGTTTCAGGGCACATTGCAGCGTATATATGTCAATGATCACCTGAGCGTGGAGTATAAGAAGCTCTTAAGTAAGGTTAAGACCATGGCCAAGGAGAAATATTATGAGTTCGTTTGGGTAAAGCATGGGAAAATCCATGTATTAAAAAATGCTAATTGTAAAGTAGCTATTATACGTAAAGAGTCTGATTTAAACAAGATTGTGTAAATTGCTTCCTATTTTTACTAAGTTATTTTTTTATTTTATTTAATTGCTTTATTACGTTTCAATCACTTCTATTGTATGTTTAGCACCTCATTCGCACTAATGAGCTCGACACCTCTCCTTTGTTTAGCTATAGAAATCCTTTATGTTTCTTATCGCGCTGTTTACTTCAAAGCTCTAATGCATTTAAATATGTTTGACTCGCTCTCGCTTGTACGCACCACGCATTGCTGCTTGCTTTTTCGCACAGCTGTTTACTACTTAATGTCGTATGATTTATGTTCACGCACAATTTTTAAAGCTTACCTTCCTTGCATATTACTGTTTTTATTTTACCATAAAATACATTATTGTTTTACGAATGCTGTTGCTGTTATACTCGTATCGTATCTATATTCAATTATTGACTACATTTTCAATGACTAATAACGGTAACAACTTAAACATATATTATCAGAACGTTCGAGGTCTTAGAACTAAAACTCATTCTTTCTATCGTCAAATGTTACTAAATTCGTATGATATCATAGTGCTTACTGAGACTTGGTTATTGGATGGCGTTTCAAATTCTGAGTTTTTTGATGATCGGTACATTGTTTGGCGCCGCGACCGAGACTACGTTTTAACCGGACAATCGCGTGGTGGGGGGGTACTCATTGCTACTCGTAGAGAATTATCAGTTATTTCCCAACCTAATTTTCATTCTACAGCAGAGGACATTTGGCTATCCATTTACCTAAAAAATCGTATCACACGGAACAAAATAACCTTGCATATTTGTGATATTTACTTATGTCAACAAAACCTGGGCCTTTCTTTTTCTTCACAACTCTCTAATTTTCTTACTAAATTAAACCAAACAACTGTTAATAATATTTCTGATACCTTTCTCGTAATAGGTGACTTTAATATGAGCGGTATTAACTGGGTTCCATCTGACAACCTATCGCTAGTCCCATTGAATCCTAACAGTAACGACGAAATTTTGCTTTGTGATGAATTATGCACTCTTGATTTTGGTCAATACAACACGGTAACTAATAGGTATGGTAGAATGCTAGACCTCGTCCTTTCCAATGAAAAAGTGAATGTGACCGAATGTTCTAGCCCACTGGTGCCTATTGATGCCTATCACCCAGCGTTATTAATTAATTTGGACTTATCTGTATCACCTCTGCTTGAATGTGCGCCTCGTACTCAATTCTTGTTTGATAAAGGGGACTATGAATCTATCAGCAGAGACATTTGTGAGGCTGACTGGGAAACCGAGTTCTCCGCACGGTCAATTGATGATGCAGTTAACTTTTTTAATAAGTTTATTTTTGATCTACAAATAAAATATATTCCATAAAAATTGTTTCGGAATAAAAAATATCCAACGTGGTATAGTTCGTCACTTATTAAAACAATTAAAGAAAAATATAAATACTTAAAAAAATTCAAAACCTATGGTAATATATCTGACGAATCAACATTCAAGCTTCTTCGTGAAAGGGTGAAAACGTTGGAATCTCAATGCTACCGCAGCTATTTAAATTTAACAGAAAATTCAATTAAGAATAACCCAAAATATTTTTGGACTTTTGTAAAAAAACGTCATAACTCAAACGCAATCCCGAGCACCTTGAACTATAATAGTGATACCTTGCGGACGGGTGAATCTATCTGTCAAGCTTTTTCCGAATACTTCCATTCTACTTTTCTTTCTAATCCCAGTGCTAGTCATCCAATCTCTTCTCCTTTTCTTTCTAACGATTCGTCGAACCTTACATCTGGTATCTGCAGTATCATTGTTGATATGGATGAAATTATTAACTTGCTTCGTAAGTTGGATACATGCAAATCGGCAGGTCCTGATAACATCCCATCCAAACTTCTTGTTCAGTGTGCACCTTCTATAGCAGAACCTATCTCAATTTTATTTAGCAAATCTTTGAAAGCCTGTGTTGTGCCGCAAATATGGAAATCTGCGTTTATAACGCCTATACATAAAAAGGGTGTCAACACAGACATAGAGAATTACAGGCCGATATCTAAACTGTGTATTATAGCAAAGGTCTTTGAAAGAATAATATATAATCAGGTTATACTGCTCTGAAAAATTCATTTAGCTCGTTCCAACACGGTTTCTTAAAAGGGAGGTCTACTGTCACCAACCTGATTCTCCTTAATGAATTTATAGCTGATGCCATGTGCAACGGTAAGCAGGTTGATGTCGTTTACACAGACTACAGCAAAGCCTTTGATCGAATTGATCATAACATTCTGATATCCAAGTTAAATGACATGGGAATTCGCGGCGATCTACTCAGATGGTTTTCCTCTTATCTTGTCAACAGGTCCCAAGCTGTAGTACTAAATAATTATATATCTAGCTGGGTCCTTGTTCCTAGTGGAGTCCCGCAGGGTTCATTGCTTGGTCCATTGCTATTTATAATCTATATCAATGATATCGACTCTTGCTTGACTTCATCTAAACTTTTGTGTTTTGCTGATGATATGAAAATCTATGCCACAATATCATCGCAGATGGACGTAACGGCACTTCAAAATGATCTGCATCACCTACAGGACTACTGCCAAAGAAACAAGCTGGATCTTAATCCTGCTAAATGCTCGGTTATTACGTATTCTCGGAAGCTCTTAGTCATTGCTACATCGTATACCCTAGGTAATCAAGTTCTACCTAGATCAAACTCCATCCGTGATCTGGGGGTTTACCACGATTCCAAGCTCAGTTTCGAAATACATATTGATGCAATAGTCGCTAAGGCCTCAAAATCACTGGGTTTCATAATGCGGTTATCCAAGTGCTTCACTCAAGCCAAAACTCTAAAAATTCTATACTGCACTTTTGTCAGAAGCCACTTGGAATACGCGTCTGAAATATGGAATCCATGTTACCACAAATATATTAACCGCATTGAGAGCATCCAAAAAAGGTTCATAAGGTATCTATGTTATCATCAAAAAATACCGTACCATTCGGAAAACTACTATAAGCTATGTAAAAAATTTCATATATTACCTTTACTCAACCGCCGCGAGATTACTGACTGTGTGTATTTGTTGAAAATTTTTAACAATACTATAAACTGTTCCGAAATTTTGTCGAAATTCTATTTCAGCATTCCCATGAAGTCTAAGCGTTACAATCCACCTTTGCGTGTGCCATTTGCTTCTACCAATTATAGGCAAAATTCGTACATTGTGCGTGCAAGCAGAAATTTAAACATGCTTTGTAAACAGTACGATATAGATCCGTTCGTGACTAGTGTGTCGTCAGCCAGGAAGTGCTTAAGCCGTAACTTTTTCAAATAGTTCATTTAGTTATGATGATTGTTATGCAGTGCGAGTAACATTGTAATTATGCTGTAGTATAATAGTAACTAGGTGTGAATGTCCTTAGAATTCCTTTTTTTTCTGTATTTTATAAGTGGAGACCTGTAATTGGCTTTCAGACTAATGTACTGTCCTTGATCTGTTTGTTTCAGCTGTAAGTCTCCCATGTTATTTAAATAAATAAAATAAATAAATAAATAAATATTTCATATTTTACTAAACATAAATCTTAATCAAAGGTATTGTTGATAGAACAGACGTATTGTTGAGACAGAAGATGCCTTTAAAGTTTTAAATTCATTATGAGGTTTAATTCGATTAGTGAATGATAAATAATTATTATGTGTAATAAATACAATGTTATTCTTTGTTCTAGAGAAATACTGTGAGGGTTAAGAGGTATGAGGAAGAGGCTTATTATCGAGGAGCAGCGACGTCAAATGGTGAATGAATATGAAACAAATGGTTTCATACCAACGAGATATTTTGCAGTATTATTAAACACGTCATTATGAACCGTTCGCTGTGCACTTTGAAGGCTTGCATCACTGAAGACCAGCTAGGAAGCCGTTTTTGAAAGAAAGGCATAAACAAGAACGTTTAAGTTTCGCACGATAATATTAAGACTTCAAGTGGGACACTGCTATATTTTAACCTTAAAATATTTACCGTACTAACTTAATAACAACAGATTCGTTATTTCATGAATTTGTGGTAACGATTTTTTAAAGAAAGAAAAGAAAGAAAGAAAAAACGTTTATTTGCGGTAAACATGACGCAAAAAAAAAAGTAAAAAGATCTAAACAATATTATGACGCCCGCTCACGACCTGTTCAATATAAAGTGGGAGATTACGTATATCTCAAAAATCATGTACGTTTGCGCAAAGCCTTTTCGCCAATTTGGAAAGGCCCATATAAAGTTGTAAAGGTCAATGGTAGAAACACCTTAACCTTACTTATAAATAGACGTCATGTGTCACATCACTATGACGAGGTCAAACTAGCTCCTAGATCTGAAACGTAGTCCTAGTTATATACTTAATACTAATTCTAATTATTTTATTACAGTAATTCTGCGCTGGGTCAGGAGTTCATTACGCCCTTGACGAACAGTCCTGGCATCTACTTCGACCCCTTAGGTTCCTTAAGTCTAATAGATAGTCACCTTAGTATAGTTATTCCTTATGATGTATCCTTTATTAATCCGCATATCGTAAACCTCCGTCTTATTCTCGATAAATGCAAACAAATGTGTGACAATGGTAAAGTCTTTGATTATTTAGAATGTAGTAATATCTTTGAACCATTGAACACCCGTTACAATGATATAGCCCATGACAACGAAGCTATTTTTCACCTTACATCTCGTCAGTCGAGAAGATCTGCACTTCTAGGATTCGTAGGCACTATATCAAAAAAAATATTTGGCACAATGGATGAAGACGATGCTATCCGATACGATAATGCAATTAAAGAGGTAGAAACAGACCAAAAGAAACTAGCCCTTCTAATGAAAGAAAATATATTAGTTACTACTACTTCGCTTAGGTCTTTCAATGAAACTCTGCATATAATAAAACTAAATGAAAAGCATCTGAAAGATGCAATGGACGAATTGTCTCTAGATATTCTAAATCTGACTTACGTTTCAGAAGAATTAGGTATTAGGTCTCGCATGCTGGAATTAACTTCGATGATAGAAAATAGCCTCCTAGCCTTATCTTTCAAGGTTGAAGACATAATTAACTCGATTATGTTTAGCAAATCTAATGTGCTGTACCCCACTATTCTAACACCTAAAGAACTTTATACCGAATTGGTCGATAATTACAGATTCTTACCAGAATCTAAACAACTTCCAGTTCCCTTAAACCTCGATAACATGCATACTATTTTAAATATATCAGAAGTATCTAGTTACTTCAATAAAGAAAAGGTAGTGTTTACAGTAAAAATCCCTCTCATCAACCCTATATACTTAAATGTATATCATAACTTACCTTCGCTAGTTCCTCATGATAAAAATAATCCAAAGTCATATTCGACCATCATTCCATCCTCCAAATATATTGGTATCAGTAGAGATAGGTCAATGTACTGTAAGTTAGATAATCTAGATTACTGTAAGATAATCGATAATGATCATTACCTTTGTGAAACATCAATATTATACTCCTCTTCCGCGACGCCCTCCTGTGAAACAGAAATTATTACAAAAGTACTTACCTCAATCCCTTCGATCTGTGAAACCAAATTTATTCATGGTCATGTTAGCATCTGGCAGCCACTACGCTATAGTAGATGGTTATTTGTAATGTCAGAAAAAACTAAAATAAGTATTGAATGTAATAATTCTCAATCTACTGAGAGAGAATTTAATGGAAATGGTATATTGCACTTACCTTCTGAATGCGTTGCCTATTGCAAGGACACTCGTTTAACCTCACATGGAAATCGTAAAATTAAGCTGAAAACTATTGTTTCTAATTTTAATATTTTAAATGATTCATGTTGTAATATTGTAGCATATAATAACATTGTATCAAACTTACCTGTAGTTAATCTTAAGAATGTTAACTTAGATTCCTTAGCTTATGATAATCCTGAAATCCTGAAAGGTCTTAACAATATAATTGAGAAACCACATATTGTTTTATATCAAAAATACTATTCAGGTATTACAATTGTAATTATGATTTCTATTATGTGCTTTATTATCTGTAAGATGTATAGAACTGGCATACATAAGAAAATAATGAAACTTAAGGAAAATAAAACCCCTGAAAATAATGACCCTGAGTTAGATGACGTTGAACTCACAAACGTTAATACGGGACCCTCTCTTCGAATCGGCTGACTCACATTTCATTAACTTAAACATAAACTTCACTTTAAAAGGGTGTAGTTTACTTTAAATCGGGGGGCTGTTATAGTTTCCCGATGCTCAGGAAATCCATTAACGATCAATAATAATTGATTACCTAGATTTATTAAGAATTGTCTCGTCATCATCTCAGAGCAGCACTGCCTCCCCGCTCCCACAGAGAGTCAGTCTCGGCCCGATCGCTGAACCTCTACCATCTCTGATTATTCGTGTGTCTGCCAGTCCTAATTTAGTTTTACTTAGCCGAAAATTGTACCAAGGTCGAATCCTAATTAAACTATTTCTCTTGTGTACATCAAAGTGTTTTTTTTTAAAACCTCGATCACTCGGTCTCGCGTAACAGCACCATTGAGCAGGTACATAGATTGACAAATACCATCAGCAATGCACTGGAAAACAAAAAATACTGCTCGGCTGTCTTCCAGGATATCAGCCAGGCCTTTGACAGGGTCTGCAATGCCGGATTCCTGTTTAAGTTAAAAAAACATCTGCCGCACTCCTTCTATTTCATACTGAAAATTAACCTGGACAAGCGCTGTTTTGAGGTAAAACTTAACGACATCACATCAGATTTGTATGAAATTAAGTCTGGTGTTTCACAGGAGAGCATCTTGGGACCCGTAGTTTATCTCATATTTGCAGCCGACATACAAACAGATGACAACACCTTCATCGCCACATATGCTGACGACACTGCAATACCGTCAGTACACAGCCCAAATGTTGCCCCAGCGAACCTTCAGAAACACATATGTGGAATTGAGGAATCGCTAAAGATATGCCGTATAAAGGCGAATGAAAACAAATCTGTTCAGGTCACCTTTGCTCTAAAGAAAGGAAACTGTCCCCCAATTCCGCTAAACGGTGAACAAATCCCACACGAAGATAATGAAAAATACCTTGGCATGCACCTGGACAGAAGGTTGGCTTGGCAGAAACATAATCAAATCAAATCAATTTATTTGTGAAACATAGGTTTTACGATAGATGGATCTTAAGAACTAAATAGTCTATATCTTGTGTGTGTATATAGAACTATGTCTTGTCAATTTTGACATACAAATATTTTTAGAGGAAACATGCGCAGTCAATTATCAACTATAAAAGAAAAAAAAAAGAAAAATTAACATAATGAATTAAATAATTGGTTTACACTAAATTTCAATATTAATTAACATCATCGTTTAAAAAGTCTTCAATTTTATAATAACATTTGTCAATTAGCAATAATGTGAGAGCTTTTTTAAACTTTACTTGAGGCATATTTTTAATATTGTCTGGTATTTTATTATAGATCTTTGGCGCAATGCCAAAAAAACTCTTTTGCATTAAAGATGTCTTGCATTTTATATTACATAACTGTGACAAATATTGAGCACGTATTGGCTTTCTTTTATTATCAGACATTTTTTCGAATAAGTGGGGGTGCTTTTTATAAATATTGCAGATTCTAAAATATACAATGCTGGTAGTGTTAGTATTTTCAGTGATTTGAAGGATGGTACACAGCTATCATACAGCGTTTTTGCATCTTAAATATAAGTTCCCTGTCAGTTGACTGCCCCCAAAATATAATTCCGTACCGAAGCACTGAAGCGACTAGTCCATAATAAGCTGTCAGTAACGTGCTGATATTTACCTTTTTAGACAATTGATAGAGTGCGTACGCAGATTTACTCAGTCTGTTACATAGGTGTTCTATATGTGGTTTCCATGTCAATTTATCGTCTACCATTATACCCAAGAGCTTAGCAGTATTAACTAATTCTATTTTATATTTTTATGAGTCAGATTAATAGTGGGATTTGCCCGACGTTGATGGAATTGCATGATTTTTGTTTTATCTAAATTTATTACTAAATTGTTACAGTTAAGCCAATGTATTATTTTTGTCAGTGAGTCATTAATCTTGTTTTCATAATAATTGGGATTAGTGCATTCTATTATAGCTGTGCTATCATCGGCAAAGAGAACCATTTTTTGTTATGTCATCTTTGGGAGGTCGTTGATATCTATTAAGAAAAGTAACGGTCCAAGCACGCTGCCCTGAGGTACGCCATACCTTAGGAGTCTTGGTTTCGATATGTAAGTGGTTTCAATTTTTGTTTTAGGACATAATCTATTAATTTCAGTACATTGGTATCTATTGCTTAAGTATGATTTTAGGAGGCCTCTTATACCATAAGCATGTAATTTATGTATAAGTAGTGTATGATCTACATAGTCAAAAGCTTTACTCATGTCAGTGAAGATAGCACAAACATGATTTTTTTATCAACACATGACATGACAGTGGAAAGTAAATCATATAGAGCCATATTTATTCCACATTTCTTTCGAAGGCCTTTTTGTTCCACACAAAATAAATTATATTTCTCAAAATAAGTGTAAAGCGAATTATAAATAACTTTTTCAAAAATTTTAGAAATTATAGGAATCTTAGCAATTGGTCTATAGTTTTTTGGATCAGTTTTGTCATTTTGTTTAAATACTGGCTTAATTATAATATTTTTTAGGCTATTTGGAAAAATACCGTCAGAAATACAAATATTGATAATATGTGCCAATGGAGGCGATATGATTTGTTTCACATATTTTATTACTTTGGTAGACACACCATCATAACCAACAGTATTCGTATTTTTTAAGTCCTCGATAATTCTAATTATGTCAGATGCTGAAACAGGAGTCATAAATAATGATTGTGATGTCAAATTTTGAAACTTAGAATTAGGCGGATGTTTGTCAGTTTGTGGTTTATTTTCAATTATGTCAATAAAATAGTTATTTAATTCATTAGCAATGTCATTAGGGTTAGTGAAAGATAAATTGTCTCTATTTATACACATAATTTGTTCTTGCGGCAAACATATTTTTGAATTATTAATAATTTCCCAGGCAGCTTTGGATTTATTTTGGGAGGTATTAATAGAGTGGTTATTTTGAGCTTTCTGGGTTAGTTTTATGATCTTTCTATAGAGGGTAGAGTAACTTTTTTAGCAGTAGTTTATTATGAGATGTCGGGTTATGTCTATACCCCCAAAGTAACTTCCTTTGCTTTTGACTGCATAATTTTATCCCACGGGACATCCATTTAGTTCTCTTATTACTTTTTAGGGTGACTATTTTTTGAGGAAAACATAAATTATAATAGCATTAGGAAATCTTCCATAAAACTATCGTAACATTGATTTGCATCATTGGCATTATAAACATGTGTAAAAGATAAATATTTTAGATGGGATTTAAATTTATATAAATTTTCAGTAGAAATATCCTGTTTCTATATGATACATATATGTACATATCTGGAGTAAAAGGAAAACCCTAGATACAAAGCTGAGAAACATGTACTGGCTGATTGGTAAAAAGTCTCAGCTAACCAATAAAAGTGTAACTGTACCTAAATTACCTAAGCTGATAACATTTTAGTTTTTCCTAATTATGTTAATATTAGTGGTCAGGTCGGTTGGCTTACGGGGAAGAACTGTGCCCCGCCTTTCCACACAGTTCTGTGCGGTTCGTCCCAGACTGGTCACCCTCCCACCGATATAAGATAGAAATGGATTTCCATAATCTAAACTGCCTTGTTCCGACTTAGATAAGTTAAGGGACAGGGATGGATAGAAAGTGAAACTAATATTAGGAATTTACAGTTAGTAAACATAAGTATTATAATATGAAGCTAAGCAGATAAGAGGGTATGGAAACGTATATAATATAATATTATGTTTTAGTATTATGAATGTTGGAACGCCAACGTCTCCTCCTCTTGCAGTTGAGCACCAATACCTGCAATACAGCCTTTGTAAGGTGAAGGGGTAAAGGAATCGTTACGCTTGCGCTTTAAATCATTATTTATAGCTACGTTAATTTGTCTGATTAAAATGAACCCATTTTATTGAGACCGGGAACCGTTTAACAACGTTTTCTCACTGTACGGGTTCTGCTAGACCTAACGCATAGAACCTCTGAGGAACTAGTGCGATTCTAACAGAACACGTTCCCTAAGCATTAAATAAATGTCTTACTGAATCCTAAGACTAGAGTACTGCGAAATCAACTGTTCTTGAGGAAGGCAAGTATTGAGTAGTTCTAATCGCATACTTATGTGAAAGACACCCTTACGGCGGCCTAGCCCCTTTTTATTAAGATAATACAAAACTAGCACAAGCGCACCATAGACTCAATCTCTAGCAGAATACATAACGATCGTACCTGGTGAACGCAGAAGTGGTGGTTCGTCACTTTTCACTACCTTAACCTGCCCATTTAGAGGATGCGGTGCGGCTATTAGCGGCTTTGCGTCCCAGTAGCGTGTCTCAATAAATAGTGTCAATTCAGTAATAGGCCAACAAATTGCCGGGTAGGATTTTAATGAGACACGGTCCCTAGCGTTCTTAGAACGACTACCAATTCAGTTTGGGGTACTACGTGAAGCCTACCCCCACTCCCTGGAAATGTGCGTCAACAAGCCTCACGCAAAGTATTCTGTGGCGAGACCTTTTTGGATACAGAAATCATCACTAACGTTTGGTTGTTTTATAATGCAATTACAAATTGGCTTTATAGCCTAGTTCAAATTTAAATGAGTTGTTAGTTTTTATGGTTTTGCCTTCCAGACAGACGCAGTTCGTTACGCGTATTCGCTTAATAAAACTTTGTTGCTTCGTGGTTATTGTTGGTGACGAGTATTTAGGTGTTAGCGGTGTTGTGGTTATTATTTTCAAAATGCAGTCAAATATAAATATTGAAGGGAGATCAAATATTACTGCGCTGCGTAAAAGTGAATGTAATTTACACAAATATCTAATGAAACCGGACTAAGTGTGAGTGTTATCATTTAAATATTTCATATTTTACTAAACATAAATCTTAATCAAAGGTATTGTTGATAGAACAGACGTATTGTTGAGACAGAAAATGCCTTTAAAGTTTTAAATTCATTATGAGGTTTAATTCGATTAGTGAATGATAAATAATTATTATGTGTAATAAATACAATGTTATTCTTTGTTCTAGAGAAATACTGTGAGGGTTAAGAGGTATAAGGAAGAGGCTTATTATCGAGGAGCAGCGACGTCAAATGGTGAATGAATATGAAACAAATGGTTTCATACCAACGAGATATTTTGCAGTATTATTAAACACGTCATTATGAACCGTTCGCTGTGCACTTTGAAGGCTTGCATCACTGAAGACCAGCTAGGAAGCCGTTTTTGAAAGAAAGGCATAAACAAGAACGTTTAAGTTTCGCACGATAATATTAAGACTTCAAGTGGGACACTGCTATATTTTAACCTTAAAATATTTACCGTACTAACTTAATAACAACAGATTCGTTATTTCATGAATTTGTGGTAACGATTTTTTAAAGAAAGAAAAGAAAGAAAGAAAAAACGTTTATTTGCGGGAAACATGACGCAAAAAAAAAAGTAAAAAAAACACGTTTTAATATGGTCTTTGTCGTATTTCTCGCAGATAGACCGAAAATGTTTAAGATTATTTTAGTAATATTATTATTTTACGATTAAAATTTGAGGTTTAGTTTCAATCCTCTTTTCGTAAAGAAAATGAATTCTTAAGCTATGACCTCAATACCAACCAATATTTACTAAAGCCAAATAAAATGTGAAATAAACAATGTAAACAAACTGCCCATACTTAACCTTAAAATCACCTATTTTGTAAGTAGTTTTATTTTTTCATTTTGAGTAGTCTAATATTCTTATGAAATGAAATTATTTGAAATGAAATTGTTTATTCTGTAAATAGGATATCGGAATCACTTTTACACGTCATATTAAAAAAATAAAAAATAAAAATAAGCTAGTTGAGTTCGGCGTTTCCTATCTGACTACTCTGAGAAGAAAGGCCGAAACAAACTCAGAGGTCACAGTCTCTTTTAAAGTCCAGACATAATCTTGGTCAGGCCATATGAGGACCATGTAGATTAGTGTCTGAAATGGTCTTTTGAGGAAAGAACCACACAGATTTGAGTGAAGCTGTCCAGTCAGTGCAAGCATTTGTCAGTAATCGTGGAGCTCAACTCAAAACTTAAGGAGCTCAACTCGACGAACAATACCAAAGAAAGGACATTTGGGTAGGCCGCATAAACTACTCAAACTGCCAGACCATAATTAAAACTAACTGAAAAATGAAAATAATAATGATATCCACATAGTCCTCACATTCACAATAATTAATTTAAATAATATAATACTTAACAAAGTAATCATGTCATTTTGAATATAATTTTCAACAATGTCAATGTGTATATAAAACTGGTATATTTTCATGATTTTACAAAATAATTAAAATGTTATGTTTTATCACAAGGCTTAGCATAGCGAGCAGTTCAATCCCATGCTTTTTTATCTTCTAAATAATCTGAAATTTTATAATACCCTTTTTTACAAAGTTTGGTTTTAATACAGATTTTAAATCTATTAATGGGTAAGTTTCGAATGTCAATGGGAAGTTTGTTGTAAAAGCGTATACATTGACCCATGAACGAGTTGCCTACTTACGGCAATATCGGACATTTTCTTAAAATTTGATATATTTTTGTGTACATACAATAGGTTTTCAAAAATATATTGTGAGGCTACAGTCAGAATATTTATTTCTTTGAATTTTTCTCTAAGGGAATCTCTTGGACCTAGGTTGTATATGGCTCGAACAGCCCTTTTCTGTAGAACAAAGATAGTATCAATGTCCGCACAGGTTCCCCAGAGAAGAATCCCATATGACATAAGACTATGAAAATAACTAAAATAAACAATTCTGGCTGTATCCACATCAGTTATCTGTCTAATTTTTTTAACAGCATAGGCGGCCGAACTTAGTCTTCCTGACAATTTTTCTATGTGTGGGCCCCATTGTAATTTAATTTTACTGTCAATAGTGATTCCAAGAAAAACCGTCGAATCAACAGGGTCCAACTCTGTTGATTCGACGGAACTGAACATTTGGCATTGAAAATTTAATGAGTTTAGTCTTTTTTTCGTTCAGTAGAAGATTATTTACATTAAACCAATGCACTACTTTAGAGAGCGCATCGTTAACTTGTTCAAAGTTGACTAACTGACGTTTGATTTTAAAAATGAGCGAAGTGTCATCTGCGAATAATACTATCTTGTGATTATACCTTATGTGATAAGGTAAATCATTTACATAAATTAGAAACAAGAAAGGCCCAAGAATTGAACCCTGCGGAACACCCATGGTGACCGCAGATCCTGCAGATTTCTTGCCATTAACATCGACCCTCTGGATTCTGTTGTTCAGATAAGAAGTCAGAAGGTCAAGAGCCTTGTCCCTCATACCATAGTGGTACAGTTTCCTGGTGAGTGTATCATGATGTACGCAATCGAAAGCCTTAGACAAGTCGCAGAAAATGCCAAGAGCATCTTGCGACTCCTCCCAGGCCTCGAATATGCTCTTCAGTAATTCCACGCCCGCGTCTGTAGTTGAACGACCCTTTGTAAAACCAAACTGTTTCAGATGAAGTAGATTATATGCATTGAAATGTCCTAACATTTGTTTTAAAATTAATTTTTCAAAGATTTTGCTCAAAGTAGGTAATATTGAAATAGGGCGAAAATTTGTGGGATCAGTTGTGCTGCCAGATTTGAACAGTGGAATCACTTTGCTAAGTTTCATCAGATCAGGAAATACACCAGATGCAATACAAGAGTTAAAAACGACTGCTAAAAAGGGTGAAATTACATCAATTATTGAGGACACGGTATGTACTGATAATCCCCAAAGGTCAGCAGTTTTTTTTACATCAAGATTTTTAAAAGATTCTATAATGTCTTTAGCAGTAATAACTGTGAATTCAAAAAGTTTGTCACATTCTGGTACACATTTTTTAAGTATTGAGTAAGCAGAAGTAGAGGACGACGATGACGGAGTTTTGGTTGTTAAAAAAGGAATATTAGTGAAAAAAAATTCAAACTCAGTTGCCACCTCCACGTCTGCCTTAATATCTACATCATTAATTTTTAGATGGAAGTCACGATTCCGTACTGTCGTTCTTCCCGTTTCTGAATTAATAATATTCCAAGTTGTTTTAATTTTATTTCCAGAAGATTTTATTTTATTTTTAATGTGTATGGCTTTTGCTGAGGAACAGGCTCTTTTAAACATTTTTGAATATTTCTTAACAAATTCTTAAAAAAGGTTACTAAATATATCCACATCATCATTTTATTAAATTCTTTAAAAGTTTCATCATAGTTATATGTTTTTTCATGATACAATTCAAATAACCTCTGCCTACTTTTGTAAATACCTGGTGTTGCCCAATCACTGAATATAATGCGGTCACAAACAGGCAATGTTTTTGAGGTGAAAACCTTCCTAAACTCACTATTGATGAGGTTAAATAGTAAAGTGTAAGCTTGATCCGGGTCATTTTGATAAGGCAAACCGGGTAGTTTTTCCATTAAATTATTCTTAACTTGGCCTAAGCGACTTTTATTTACAGGAATAAAACTCACAAGTTTTCTTTGTGCTCTGACTGTTTTCTGAGGGAAAGTGACTAACTGGCCACAGTGATCAGAGTCTAACTCATTTATAATTAAATGGCTAGAAGGTCTTAAGTTTGTAAAAATATTGTCAATACAGGTAGCACTAGTGGCAGTTATTCTAGTCGGCTCAAAGAATATATTGTACAAATTACATGACTTTAATAAAGTTATAAATTTATTTACTACAGCAGATTTTTCCAGTATATAAATATTGAAATCTCCACAGACTACAACTGTTTTATTACTGTTACAAGTCTTTAATAATATTTCTTCCATATATTTCTCAAAAATATCATATGAAGCACATGGGGGCCTGTACACGCTCATTACAATGAACTGCTCAAGCTCAATGCAAGCTATTTCAATAACTCGCTCAACAGAGAGGCTCACAATATCCTTACGTTCTTTAAATTTCAAATTGTTACGAACAATTATTAAAGAGGCACCACGTATCATATTAACTCTGCTGAATGAGCTGGCAACCTGGTGGTTGTTAATATTTATGTTGTTATTTATTGCTTAATTACTTCGACCACATCGATCACTAATATGATCGATGTTCGACCATGATCAAAGCTAAATAGTAATAAGCTAGCTAATATTTATGGTGAAATAATCCATTTAAAATTTAAAACATTTCATAATACAAATAATACAAATTGCTTCTAAGTTTCTTGACATCTATTTCACATCTTATTTAGCTGAAGTAAAAATTAAAATTGTGCAAATAATTGTAGCAATTTGTTAGCTATAAGTAAAATAAATATAACGAATAAATATTTTTTAATTTTGTTATCACATATCACGCATTTTTAATTCTAAACCATTTATTGTAATAACAGCATTAATAAAAAGACAGCAATAGTTAAAATATATTATTATGCAAAGAAAAATAATAATTTTAGCAAAAAACCGCGCTGTGTTTTCCGAGATCAGAACCTAAGCCAGTTTGAATCTTAGACCAACGCTTAACGCGTTCTGCTATCTGCACACATAAGTTTCGTTCGAATTTTAGCAATGCCATAAATTGGCCGAGGTCAGGCGCATGATGCGTGTGTGTTACCGTGTCTAACAAAAGCGACGGAAATATATATTTGTTTCGGTAGTGCGGCGCAAGTACGTGACGATACAACGGTGTGTGCCGTGTTGTTTACACATACAGATATACGGACTATACCGCGAGTTCACAGCAATACGACTCTTAACATGCCTATACACTTTTGAACGCTTACTGTTCGGTTTACGGATGTACGGATTAGGATATGGACACGTAATACACGGGAATGTAGCGTTAATTATACAATACGATACTAAATAAGAGTTATTTAGCCATTCTGGAATAAGCAATTATTAACAGCTAGTCAACGATATCACGTAACTGATACCTATAATAATAACAATACAATCAACTTGCAAGAATAATTAGAATGGTGAGAGAATTAGATAACAACTCACTTACAAAGTACTGCACACATTACCAATTTTGCCTCGGACTCAGCTCCCGCTCTCTCACTGTCCTGAAACTTCATCATCAGGTGATAAAGTTTCTCACTGAAACTTCATCATCAGGTGATGAAGTTTCTTCATGCAGCAGCACAAGTACTTCAAATCATGATGACGACGAATTTTCAAAAAATATGTTGTTTCGTCAGCAAATAAAGGAATGGGCTACAGAAAGAAATATACCTCAAATCGTCGCCCGGCAGTGAAAACCTCGGATGTCTCATTTCCTCAAAAAACACGTGGTTTTCACTGCTGGACGACGAAATAGCTCTAAACGATTTAGCCGCAATTTTAAATTGTAGATTCCCGGAATATTACCATGTGACGCTAGAAGAATTTTAGATACTATCAAACAAATACGTATCAAAACGATCGAACAAGGTGAATACAGGCATAATGGCCTCGGAAAATCTTTATAATAATAATAATAATAACCCCACCGCCGTATCTAACCCCACCGCCGTATCTCTACGTTGACGTCGTGGTGGGGCTTGCGCGCTCCGAACTCTAGGTCTGTGCCGGTAGAGTTTACTTTGCCGGAACGGGTCTGGGATGAGGAGCCAGACCAAGAGAGATACAAAAACCCGCAGGGCAGCATGTGGCGAGCTGTTGGGCAGTAGCGACCCCACGGACCCTATCTCCCGGGAGAAGTCTTGTTCCTCACCTCTGGCTTGCCTTTATTGGCTGGCTGGAGTGAACACTGACGAGGAACGGAGCTCCCACCTCATTCTTGCCTTAATTGGCCGGCTTGAGTGGAGATTCGCAAGAGCAAACGTGCTCGGAGGAAGGAAGTATTCCAGTAAGTGCTCGTAGGGATCTTGACCATCTTCCGGGCTCTGGGATTGTTCTGAAAGCCGTGAAATACCTCTCCACTCCTCAAGCACCCCAGGACATGTTGCCTCCTTGTCGCTACGTCACTATGTGCTAGCGACCGTTTCCGGGGGCCCATTATTGAGTGTGCCAGTCACCCCCTGCCATTTTATCCGTGTAAATATAAAACATTGATCAGGCAGGGGCTATAGTCCTTCCATAGTTCCAGTTAACCAGTCCACTTTAGCCACCCAAACCCATAGTCCAATATCTTTGTTACCATATCCTGCAATAATCTTACACCAACCGGGGGTTGTCCTTGGGTGCACTTGCATAGCGCGAACAGGGATAATCGTCGGTTGGTGCCCCATTTAAATCAAAACGTCTAACAGGCCTCTGCGAGTTGGCTTCGGCCCCTCGTACGCCTTCAAAAGGACCGGGACCCCATGGTCCCGAGATATTTTAAGACAAAAATATAATAATAATAATAATAACCCCACCGCTGTACCTCTAAGTTGACGTCGTGGTGGGGCTTGCGCGCTCCGAACTCTATGCCTGTGCCGGTAGAATTTTACTTTGCCGGAACGGGTCTGGGATGAGGAGCCAGACCAAAAGAGATACAAAAACCCGCAGGGCAGCATGTGGCGAGCTGTTGGGCAGTAGCGACCCCACGGACCCTATCTCCCGGGAGAAGTCTTGTTCCTCACCTCTGGCTTGCCTTTACTGGCCGGCTGGAGTGAATACTGACGAGGAACGGAGCTCCCACCTCATTCTTCCTTTAATTGACCGGCTTAAGTGGAGATTCGCGAGAGCAAATGTGCTCGGAGAAAGGAAGTATTCCAGTAAGTGCTCGTAGGGATCTTGACCATCTTCCGGGCTCTGGAATTGTTCTGAAAGCCGTGGAATACCTCTCCACTCCTCAAGCACCTCAAGACATGTTGCCCCCTAGTAGCTACGTCACTATGTGCTAGCAACAGTTTTTCGGGGGCCCATTATTGAGTGTGCAAGTCACCCCCTGCCATTTCATCCTTGTATAGTATATAACATTGGTCAGGCAGGGGACATAGTTATCCCATAGTTCAAGGAATCAAATCCACTATAGCCATCCAAACCAATAGCATATGTTTTATTTTCATGTTCTACAATAGTCCTGCACCAACCGGGGGTTTTCCTTGGGTGCACTTGCATAGTCCATACAGGGATAATCGTCGGTTGGTGCCTCATTCCATATAAAATTGTCTAAGGGGCCTCTGCGAGTTGGCTTTGGCCCCTCGTACGCCTTCCAAAAGACCGGGACCCTAAGGTCCCGAGATATATAAAAATAAATAATAATAATAACCCCACCGCTGTATCTCTACGTTGACGTCGTGGTGGGGCTTGCGCGCTCCGAACTCTATGCCTGTGCCGGTAGAGTTTGCTTTGCCGGAACGGGTCTGGGATGAGGAGCCAGACCAAAAGAGATATAAAAACACGCAGGGCAGCATGTGGCGAGCTGTTGGGCAGTAGCGACCCTACGGACCCTATCTCCCGGGAGAAGTCTTGTTCCTCACCTCTTGCTTGCCTTTATGGGCCGGATGGAGTGAACACTGATAAGGAACGGAACTCCCACCTCATTCTTGCCTTAATTGTCCGGCTTAAGTGGAGATTCGCGAGAGCAAATGTGCTCGGAGAAAGGAAGTATTCCAGTAAGTGCTCGTAGGGATCTTGACCATCTTCCGGGCTCTGGAATTGTTCTGAAAGCCGTGGAATACCTCTCCACTCCTCAAGCACCTCAAGACATATTGCCCCCTAGTCGCTACGTCACTACGTGCTAGCAACAGTTTTTCGAGGGCCCATTATTGAGTGTGCAAGTCACCCCCTACCATTTCATCCTTGTATAGTATATAACATTGGTCAGGCAGGGGACATAGTTATCCCATAGTTCAAGGAATCAAATCCACTATAGCCATCCAAACCAATAGCATATGTTTTATTTTCATGTTCTACAATAGTCCTGCACCAACCGGGGGTTTTCCTTGGGTGCACTTGCATAGTCCATACAGGGATAATCGTCGGTTGGTGCCTCATTCCATATAAAATTGTCTAAGGGGCCTCTGCGAGTTGGCTTTGGCCCCTCGTACGCCTTCCAAAAGACCGGGACCCTAAGGTCCCGAGATATATAAAAATAAATAATAATAATAACCCCACCGCTGTATCTCTACGTTGACGTCGTGGTGGGGCTTGCGCGCTCCGAACTCTATGCCTGTGCCGGTAGAGTTTGCTTTGCCGGAACGGGTCTGGGATGAGGAGCCAGACCAAAAGAGATATAAAAACACGCAGGGCAGCATGTGGCGAGCTGTTGGGCAGTAGCGACCCTACGGACCCTATCTCCCGGGAGAAGTCTTGTTCCTCACCTCTTGCTTGCCTTTATGGGCCGGATGGAGTGAACACTGATAAGGAACGGAACTCCCACCTCATTCTTGCCTTAATTGTCCGGCTTAAGTGGAGATTCGCGAGAGCAAATGTGCTCGGAGAAAGGAAGTATTCCAGTAAGTGCTCGTAGGGATCTTGACCATCTTCCGGGCTCTGGAATTGTTCTGAAAGCTGTGGAATACCTCTCCACTCCTCAAGCACCTCAAGACATATTGCCCCCTAGTCGCTACGTCACTACGTGCTAGCAACAGTTTTTCGAGGGCCCATTATTGAGTGTGCAAGTCACCCCCTACCATTTCATCCTTGTATAGTATATAACATTGGTCAGGCAGGGGACATAGTTATCCCATAGTTCAAGGAATCAAATCCACTATAGCCATCCAAACCAATAGCATATGTTTTATTTTCATGTTCTACAATAGTCCTGCACCAACCGGGGGTTTTCCTTGGGTGCACTTGCATAGTCCATACAGGGATAATCGTCGGTTGGTGCCTCATTCCATTTAAAATTGTCTAAGGGGCCTCTGCGAGTTGGCTTCGGCCCCTCGTACGCCTTCCAAAAGACCGGGACCCTAAGGTCCCGAGATATATAAAAAGGAATAATAATAATAACCCCACCGCTGTATCTCTACGTTGACGTCGTGGTGGGGCTTGCGCGCTCCGAACTCTATGCCTGTGCCGGTAGAGTTTACTTTGCCGGAACGGGTCTGGGATGAGGAGCCAGACCAAAAGAGATACAAAAACCCGCAGGGCAGCATGTGGCGAGCTGTTGGGTAGTAGCGACCCCACGGACCCTATCTCCCGGGAGAAGTCTTGTTCCTCACCTCTTGCTTGCCTTTATTGGCCGGATGGAGTGAACACTGATGAGGAACGGAACTCCCACCTCATTCTTGCCTTAATTGGCCGGCTTAAGTGGAGATTCGCGAGAGCAACGTGCTCGGAGGAACGAAGTATTCCAATAAGATGCTGGTAGGGATCTTGACCGTACTTCCGGGATTGTCCTGATAGCCGCGGAATACCTCTACACTCCTCATAAGCACCTCAGGACATGTTGCCTCCTTGTCGCTACGACACTCTGTGCTGGCGACCGTTTTTGGGGGCCCATTATTGAGTGTGCAAGTACCCCTGCCATTTTCCTGTGTATTTTATATAAAATATTGGTAAGGCAGGGGCCATAGTCTTTCCATAGTTCCATGTAACCAATCCATTATAGCCACTCAAATCCATAGCCCAATATGTTTTGTTTCCATGTTCTGCAATAGTCCTACACCAACCGGGAGTTATCCTTGGGTGCACTTGTATAGTGCATAGAGGGATAATCGTCGGTTGATGCCTCAACACTTAAAAATGTCTAATGGGCCTCTGCGAGTTGGCTTCGACCCCTCGTATGCCTTCCAAAGGACCGGGATTCATGGTCCCGAGATTTGTTAAAATAAAAAATAAAATAATAATAATAAAACTTTATTTGACAAAATGTACGTGTACAAAGTAGTATGATGTTATTATAAATGTGGCCCGTTTACATTCTACCATTACATGTGGTGTGCAAATATTTAATTTCAGAATACATTAAATTATTAAAAATGTCATAATATTCCTTCAGTTATCACTCTAATCGTTACAAACAGTCAGATTAAATTTATTAATTGCAAATATTTAATTTCACAAAAAGTACATTATATAATTTAAAAATGTCATATCATTACGTCAGTTACCAATATGATTTTTATAAAGTGTCAGATTTTATATATTAATTGAAATGATGATTTCCATGAATATTGTTAAAATGTCAAAAATTAAAATATTAATAGTAAGTAAATGTCAAATTAAAAAACAAATAAAATTTAAATAAACCAAGTATAATGCATACATTACTTTCTTTCTTCGGCATGTGACACAAATTCATTAACAAAGGTAGTTCTTTAAAGGCGTTTGGTAATTTATTGTATATCTTAATAGTCATTACAAACGAATTTATTTTATATATATCGAGCTTGCATTGTGGCAAGCAGAGCCTATGTTTATCTCTAGAGGCAACGTTCATTTTGGTTACATCTCTATACTTAGTAAAATTTTCAGGATGTTGTCGTACTAATAGGCACAATTCTTTAATATACATGCATGCTAAAGGTAAAATGTTGTACTTTCTAAACAGTGGCTTACAGCTATCCATGTACCCAGCTCCATAGATTGCACGCACACATTTTTTTTGTAACATAAACGCTTTATTGACATCCACCGAATTACCCCACAACAAGAGACCGTATGAGAGTACGGAGGAAACGTATCCGTGATATGCACAAAGAGCCGCTTCAGTTGAGACCGTGGCTCTTAATCTTCTTAGTGCATAAATAAATCTGTCCAGTTTGTCACAAACATATTCGATATGCATTTTCCAATCGCAATTTTGATCCAATCGTATGCCCAGAAATGCAGCACTTACTACTTGTTTTATAGTAGTGTCATTATATTTAACAGTCAGCGTTAATGGGGTTCTCCTGTATGTTTGAAATTGCATCATTTTCGTTTTTTCCATATTAATTTTTAGGTTATTGGAGTTCAACCAGTGTATTATATTTTTGATGGCTTCATTAATCTCATACTCGTAGGTGTCGACTCTATCACACTTCACGACAAGGGTCGTGTCATCAGCAAATAAATTGACTGTATGGCGAGTGTTATTTTTTTATTTTTTTGGGTGGGAAATCATCAAATAACTTCTCCCGCTCTGGGCGGAGCGGGAGGGCGTGTCAGACTCTTACTGACTAAAACCCACTCGTGTTCCTTCGGTTGCCCTGTTGCCGGGGGCCACGATCTCCCTTTCGGTTTTCTTCGCAACCCCGGCAGGCATCGGCCCTAGTGGACCCCTTCAAATCTGCTGACATCTCTTTGAGGTGCACGTGATGGCGAGTGATATTTGGGAGGTCATTGATATAGAGAAGGAAAAAAAAGGCCCTTATACACTGCCCTGCGGCACTCCGAAATTATTTTCCTGATAGTCGCTTCTATATGACACTTTTTTTCCATTATGTATTCTGGAGATTTCTATACATTGTTGTCGGTTTTTCAGGTAGTTTCTTAACCAGTCGTTCGCTTTTCCTCTTATTCCGTATTTTTCTAATTTGTGTAAGAGCAGTTCGTGATCTACAAAATCGAACACCTTGCTCATATCCAAGAGGATTGCCGCTACTGGTAAGCCGTCATTTATCGCCTGGGTGACATTATTCATCAAATTGAAACAAGCCTAAGACGTGGTACTGTTTTTCCTAAACCCAAATTATTCGTCTTTAAGTATACGATGACTAATCGCAAATTCTTGGAGCCTTCTCAGCATGATTTTCTCCAAGATTTTTGACATGATTGGTATCAGAGTCACTGGCCTATAGTTCTTCATGCCAGATGTATTACCTTTTTTTAAAAGCGGCTTTACTATTGATTTTTTTTTATCTCTGGGAATGCACCTTCTTCAAAAGAAAAGTTTATTAAATATCTTAATGGTTGGCAAATGCATGAAGCGCCTAATTTAATTACCTTTGTTGTTATGTCATCCAGTCCTACTGCACTTGTATTTTTAAGATTTTGTATTATTCTAAATACCTCCGTAGCATCAGTAGGTTTAAGAAATATTGTGAAGAATTATTGGTCGATTGTATGTAGAATTGATTAAATGTGTCACTTATTTCCTTAGGGTCTAGAATTTTCCGGTCAATTTGCGTTTTAGCGTTTAAATCATCAATATTTTCATTAATCATCGCCCATGTGGCTTTACACTTATTTTTATTTACTTACTTTGTAGCTGTCTAAATTTATATATACACTTTTTGAGAATGTCACTATATCGTCTTCTCGCATTGATACTGTATAATCTCAAAACTTACAAATTTTACAGGAGAGCGTTTTAAAGGTTTAACGTGTAATATTTTTAATAATAATGATCTTTTCAACATCTATTTTCTTATTTTTTGCTAGTTACATTATCTGTCTTTCAAAGTAAGATAAAATTATATATTAATTTTGTTAAATTGTAGCCGAAACATAGGGCAAAAAAATAATCATTTTGAGTTGCAATACTTTTCTAGATAAAATGTTGCTTAATTTTTACGATTTAATTTGAACATGACTATTTAATTTATTAAATACGATTAAATTTAAGGAAAAAATAACATTTTTCGCAGTAAAACAATAATATTTTATGAAATATTTATTTCTTTCAGTAATTTTAAAATTATTATACTAAATATGAACTAAAACTTATACAACTAAAACAAAATGGTTCAAAAAATAAGATAATTTATAAAATAAAATTAAGTGGTTAATTAAATCACGTTAATCACTAAGTAACATGGCACTAAGTTAGGAACTTGATAACCAAGGTATTTCAGTCTTACTGATTGTAATCTAAGTTTAAGATCTAGGTATAAAGTACCATTTTTTAATTATTAGGAACTTTATCCAGTCTTTTGAGTATTATTTAAACGTATTAATAGTTTATATAAAATATTAAAAGCTTAAGTATTACCTACTTAAAAAAAAGCAAGACAATGAACTAAAATAAAATAAAAATAAATAAAAAAGAATACAAGTAAATCTATTCAATTTGTATTCTGTTTTATTTTAAATTATCGTCTATTTCATAAAGATTACAGATTTTCATAAAATGGACGATAATATTCGGGAATAGTTTTCTCATTAAGTAAAGCTAATAAACCTCGTTTTTTCTGATCGGCAATTTTAATTGGCGCGTTATATACTGCTTTAAAACGGTAATTATTTCGAAGACCTTTTGCAGCGTTGGGTACAACCTTTACCATTATAATAAAATCTTCTTCACTATAGGAAGTTTTATAAAAGAAGCAACCAAGATTTTCCTTTGTGAATTTTAAGATTTTTATGTCATTCATGTTTATAGTTTTACTATTAGTATTTTTAGTATAATTGCGCCCTATATCATTACAAAGAGATTTGAAATCTTTAAATTGAGTGTAATTTAATTCGTTAACGTTGTAAGATTTCCCAGTCTTTTTTGCTGTTCTGATCAGTGAAATATACTGATCTGGGCTGTATATTGGCCCAGATCTAAGTGATTTTTTTATATTTCTCTCAATAACCGAGTGGGCCGAATCATTTTCATTTTGAGTATGTCCTTTAATAAGGAACTTATGAGTTATTGTTTTAAGACTGGGAATCGTTGCTACCGCATGCAAATACATACTTATTAAGAATGTGTTCTTTTGTTGACCTGTACAATTATCGCTGTAAAAATTATATCAACGTCTTCATTTACTCTCGTACACATAGATACAATATAATTATAAACACAGGTTGCAATTTCATTCGCGCTTCTATTGCCTTGCTGTTCGTGCCAAAAGTAACATTCTACATCTTTTGTTTTCCAATCATAGATGGTAAAGTTGTAAGAATTCAATTTTGTCTTCTGTCATCAGACGAATAATCTTTTCCAGAGGAAGACGAGCTGGATGAAGAACTTGTGGAATCGGAGTCACTGCTATCTGATGAATCTAAAATAAAATGTCTGAATTAGATACACTTAGTTCTCCTACAAAAACTAAACAAAATATTGAAAGATATAAGTAATTATTACCAATTTTCTGAAGTTGCTGCTTCTCTGAAGCGTTAATTTCTTGTACAATATATTGTTGTTGTAATTTATCTGAATTTTCATTCTTTTCCTGTGAACTTTCCTGGGGATTTTCGTTCGATTCATGTAAATTTTCCTGTAAACCTTCCTGGGGATTTTCGGTGCTTTCCTGTAAACCTGTCACAGAAAAATATTAAAGTGTAGTACCTAAATAAAATAAAATCTCATTAATAATACTTAGTTATATAAAAACATACCTACTTAAGTTTTGACTTCTTACATATTGTGAGTTATTTTCATGTAGTATGTTCATCGATTCCACTTCAGAATCAGCAATAAGCGGATCATTTATTTCTTTTTGAGTAATTATATTTTTTTTCAAGCTCTCTAAGAATTTACTTCTTTGTGCCATTTCATTTAATCTGAATAAATAAAGAAAACATTTTAAAACATACAATTAGAGCCGGCACTGCAATGAACGGTCGGACGCGACGGCTAGCTGTCGCGGCTATGTCGTTTTGTATAGAGAGCAACGCGCGGCAACTCGCCCCCGACCATCCGTCGCAGTGCCTTCTATTAAATCATAACCAAACGCGTTGAAACAAGTCGCTGTATGTTTCAGATACACAGTGAAATCATACATAATAAAATAACCAATATTAACGAAAATCAAAATAATCTTACATTGATTAATTAAAAACTAAACATTTTCGGGATGAAACTATTTCTGACGTCAAATTTATGATAAAAAGTAGACAATTTTAAATTAAAACATAACTTTTCACAAAAAATATCTAAAACAGTACACAATTTAGAAACAACATAGTTTTAATGAAAAAGATCAAAACAGTATTATTCATATTTTATTACAAAAACTGTACAATTACATAATTATACAATTTTAAACGGAGAATTGATTCAAACTTTGCTACACATTTATAGCGATAAGTGTATAATTTTGAGATTGTATTATACTAATGAAATAGAATGCTTACCTTGGGGTCAAAATTTCGTTTTTGTATATTTTTGAAGAGACACAACGAGTGTACTGCTCGATCGTTTGAACGTAACTAAAAGTTATATAGTATTCGCGCGATACAAGTTCTCACTTCGGCCAATTTAAAACTAACCAATGCTCCATCTAGCGAGTGTTCATTGACCTACGCTCTTTTGTCAATATTTAAGAGTAAAATACTGGTGATACCAAACGTTACCGCGTATTAACTCAATTTCGAATACTTTTAGACATTCTACACTTTTAATGCGAAAAGGCGATATGATTTATATGTTTTGTTTAGTTTTTGCCGCTTAGTTTTATTGTATTGTTGATTAAGATAAAGAAGCCTTTTTTTACGCACGATTTTCTTATGCCATTTGTGGTTTTCTCTATGAGATGACATCACATTTTTTTTTGAATATATTAGATAGCACAAGTCAAAAAATAATTTTAGAAGACCGTGAAACTCCTCAAATGCTTCCTGAAAACCATGTTTTTCGTATACGCTTGAAAAAGTAAGAGATGATATGCAACTATAGAACTTGTCCATGTTTTCCTGACTAAAATCTCTGACCTCCTCATACCAAGTGCATATTTCGTACGTTTTAATAGTCTTCATGGAAAGCGTCTGTCCCGTTTCATGATCGGACAAGGCAAGATGATACACCTCCGGCTTAGCTTGCTTGACGTTGCTTGCTATCTGATCTAAGCACGACATCTGTCTTGTGGGCGTTTTAAAATGCAATTGGATATTAAAATTTTTCAAAATGCTTTTTAAGTTTTCACAGCTTTTGTTTGGCTTTAAAATGTCCAAGTTCCAATCCCCGCATGAAATATTTTTTTTATGCTTTCTCGTTAATCTTATTAGCAACTGTTCTAGGTTTCCGAGAAATATTTTAGGGTTACTATTTGGAGTTCTATATAAACAAACAATAATAATTTTATTTATTTCTACGCCACAACATTCAACATTAAAATTACATGTCAAGTCGCTAATATTAGTCATTTTTTTATATTTCATATTATTATTAAGCAGTATGCATACCCCTCCTCGTTTATTGTCACGTGAGTATGATGCAAGTAATTGGTACCCAGGAATTTTTAAAAGCATGTCTGTACCTTTTTTAATAAAAGTTTCAGTCAGACACACTACGTTTATTTTCGGCCCTTGTTGCCATAGCTCGTGGATTGCAAATGTTAAATCTTCCGATTTGTTTATAGCGCCGGCAATGTTCTGATGAAACATTCTAAAATTAAAATCTGATTTAGAGACGAAAACATTTCTGTGTTGGCAAAGGAAACTTTTTGTCGGATTGCATTGTTAAACACGGTGTATTTTTTTTTAAATAATATGGAATGGTTCCCTTCTTGTGGGTGTCGGTGTTTATCATTACCTGCTTACTCATAGAGGCAGTATTCGAGTTAATATTTTGACCATTATCGCTTGAATGCGTATTCTTATTACGTTGAAAGTAGAATGGGATAGTGCCTTTCTTGGGAACAGTTGTGCATTCTGTTTTAGCCTTCGGTGTATTAATAAATAACTTGATATTTTTAAAACATAAAAATGTCCTGTCATAATAATTCGAGTCAATGATAAAGTTAATATTTTTACATACCTCTGACAAATAGTAGTCCTTCTTGTACTGGTACCTTTTATATACCTTTTATATTCACAAATGAACAATTTTTAAAGTTGCTACATAACATTTTTAAGTTGTTATTTAACAAACTACAATTCAAATATATTTTTTTTCAAAACATTAAATGGGCTGTTCTTCAAAAGGGGCTTTTCCGGTGAATTATTTTAATATGCTAAAACTTTCGGACACAATTGATAAGCTTTTTATTTATATTTACCATTATTTTACATGTTACCCAGTTTAAAAAATATATCTTTTGTTTTTTTTATGAAACAATTTTCGAAAATGTCGCTAAACGTCATTTTACTCCTATTCCGATGGCGTCTCTTAACACAACATTTGTTTACAAATTATTTATTAACTACTTAAACATTCTAAATATATTATGTATAAAAGTTTAATAAATTAACCTTCGTTTAGAATAAAAACCTCTTCAAATACTTTGCAATGGTTAACTTAAACCTGAAGTCAAATTATTGTTACAAGAAAAACGTCATTTATCGCAGTAACGTTATTAAATTTTATTACTGAACAACGCATTATCGAACGCATCTCTAATACACCTTCCCGGGTGTGTGGGAGGGGGTTTCAGTCGACGGAAATCTTTTGGAGAATAAGCACGTGCACGTCTGAGAACTGTAAGTATATTTTGATAGTTATTCACATTCTGTCATCAAAAATAAATATCATTTGCGTTTCAACCAAAATTTCTTAAATGTACACATGTAATATTTTCGTATGTTTTTTATTCAATAGCCAGTGGCAAATGATTTCATTTAGTAAAATCATTACGAAGGTTTTATGCTCACAGACAAGTCCATACGGGTTTTTTTCTCAATTGGTCATTCTATGCTACATCATTGTCGGCAACTTGTCGTTGCCAAGAATGACACTAAGTTTCGCATAATGATTTACATGTTGACTTTAATAATGACATGTTACTAAGAATGATTTTCATCGGTGCAGATTCTTTTTTCTTGGTGTTAAGTTAAGGAACTTATGTTCTTTTTCGACTGTAAAAACTGTACTGACTCCAATTTATAACTATATTAGATTAAAACCCTATACATTACGCTTGGGTTAAAATTTGCTCCATTTTCTATTTACTTAAAATTCGTAAAAAAATAAAATAACATACAGTTATTATTTATAATATTAGTATATACACATTTTGCAATATTTTGTCAGAATAACATTTAAAACATGAAATATTTGCGCTGTACCTAGGGATTCGGGTGTGCTTTTTAATCGTTAAAAGAGAAGATTAAACGTTTTAATAATACTTTATTATTTCCTTATAGAAAGAGAAATGCCACAAACTAAAGAGCAGCGATTAGCGAAACAGCGCCTATGTAAAAGAAGACGCTATAACGAAATAAAAAATGATCCCGAGCTGCTTGCCATTGAAAAAGAAAAACGAAGAAATTAATATGTTAAAAGAAAAGAAGAGAAAAAGATTGTCCCGACTAAAGATAAGACTCCTAGGTCTCAAAGAGAACAAAGGAGAAGATGGAAAGATAATTCTAGATATTACTGACAGAAAAAAAAAGAAAATCTTAATAAAAAAGTTGCATTAGAAACTGTTCAGGTTGAAGTAGCCTCGCTTGCAAATTTTTCTAATGAGGCTGAGAAAAATCTAGAAGAAGAGGATCCTTTGCATCACGACCGTGACTGTCCAGCAGTTAAACGTGCAGTAAGAAAAATTAGATACGGAGAATTTAAAAAAAGGAAGGTATTAATATCTATAATAAATACATTAAAAAAGAAAAGTGAATCATAACGTAAAAGTATAATTAATCAACAGAAAAAAATTGATCTCATTAAAAAGTTACCAGTTGAAGACACAAACAAAACAATAAACCAACTAAAGAACGAAATCTTTCTGCTAAACCCACAAGTTGTAAAAACTGCATATCTGAAATTACGAAATCTATCATTTCATTTTATTGTGACGACTCTTATAGTACAGTTGCTGCAGGAAAAAAATAATTCGTAACAAGGAATAAGAAAAGAATGCAAAAGCGATACCTAACAGCTCCGTTACTTGATTTATATATAAATTTAAAAATGAAACTAACAGTCGTATTCATTATTCATTTTTTTGCAAAAACCGGCCTTTCTGGGTACTACCTCCTAAACCAGCGAACAGAGAAACTTGCATGTGTGCTACTCATGTGAATATGGAGTTGTTGGTGAGTGCCTTGAATAAGGCATCTATAATAAATAAAAAGAAACCAGAAGACATAATAACCACGTTGTGTTGTGATTCATATAACACAGAATGTTTGCAAAGAATTTGCCAAATATGTGCAACACGCTACGTTGTGTACAAAGAATTTAATAACGAAATAGATTTAACGATTTTTGAATGGAAAAAAAGAAATAGTTTTAGAAAATGGAACAAAGAAAATGCAAATTGTAACAGAAAAACAGAAAATAGTAATGAAACCCTTAGAAGCTACTTCCAAATTAGAAGCAGAACTACCAAAGTACATGGATCATATCTGCAAAATCGTTAATCAGTACAAAGCAATTAAATCACTTAAAAATAATTTGAATATCCACGAAGCTATCGTACACGTCGATTTCTCTGAAAACTACAATTTAAAATTTGCCGAAGAAGTTCAATCTTTCCACTTCGGAGGGAGTCGGCAACAAGTGTCGCTTCATACAGTTGTGATTTACACTCACAGTTTTATAACTGGACAAGTAGGTCCAACGTCTATGTGTACCATCAATTCTTGCATTCGACATGACGTTGCATCAATTTGGGCAAACCTGGACCGATTTGGACCTGTTCTGGACAAAGTCATAGAACTTAATCCGTTCGTGGATACTATTAATTTTTTATCTGATTCCCCGTCATCGCAATACCGCAATAAATATATGTTTTATATTATTAGTCAATTGTCGTCCCAAAACTGTAATATAACAAGAATAACCTGGAATTATTCTGAAGCTGGGCACGGGAAGGGTGCTCTTGATGGCCTAGGTGTGGTACAATAAAAAGAGTAGCAGATCAAATGGTGCATTATGGAAATTTTGATCAGTTTTACGAAATCATGGAATCAAGATTAGAAAATATTATAATTAAAAGAGTTTCAGAGGAAGACATAATTCTGAGGGAGAGATTGATTCCTGAGCAGTTAAAGCCATTCAGAGGGACCCTTTCTGTGCACCAAGTTCTTTGGGACATGTTCAAACCTAAAATGACTATGAGGAATATGAGTTGCTTCCTATGTGATGCTGGTGAAATTTGCTCCCATGGTAAGCATCTTGGTTATATCAATAATATGTCCATTAGAAATCATAACGATGATTTTGATTCTCGTGTAGTTAGTTCCCCTGGCAAACACTAAGCCTAAATCTCAAAATAAAAACAAAATCCAGATTATTTCTAATGTTCTTATTGACGTCACTAATAAAAATAAAAAAAATTACAAAAACTCCGCTTCAGTGAACATTGACCCATTTTGATGATTCCAATTTCGTTGATAATTGTGATCAGAATTAAGATACGTGATATTTTATGCGATTGATTTAAATCTTTTGAATCCTAAAATTGTAAGACAGGCTACTATATGAAACTTAATATTTAATTGTCTATCCTATGAGTAGATCAAGGATGTTGCGGGGATGAGGATGCAATGTGGATCAGATGCAGATATCAAGGGCAGTTCCATTTAACTCCCCGCTGCATGCTGCAAGAAACGCTGCCCCGAATTTGCGGCCTAAGACTAGATGATTAAGTTATTTGAGTGTGACAGTTTTTTTTTAAATATCTAAGTACTTAGCGTCACAGTTGCGTATCTAAGGCCTCACGCTAATAGATTTTTAAGATTGTCATTTACTTTGAATTATTTGTTTTATAAATAAACGATTTTGAACTGATTAAATAAGTGTTTATTGTTAAATACCCACAAATAAAACGTTTTAGATCATTGTCTGCAACATGGCGTCATTATGATACAAGCTAAAGTCATTCTCAGTATGTAGTGTAATTAGTATCAACGTGAATAATTAGAAAATTACAAATATTGCGTAAAATAATGAAAATGAATACGTGCCTTTCTTTCTGAAAACAGCTTCAAAATCGCGCATCTGGAAGCGAAGATATCAACGTTTTTATTTTCGACTTGCTTGCTTCCTTAGGTAGATTTTGGTATCAGCAGCGATATATCGATAAACACTTCTTTCAGAAAATTTTTACCAGTTTTCGGAATAGCGACACGGGCGAGGTGTCCAGAGACGCGTCTCCGCGCGGCCTATCGATCTGCTTTATAAAAAGGGGTAGGTGGCTAAGAAAAATTTTGAGTTTTGGCCGAAAAACTAGTTAGTATTAGTTAGAATAAATTTGGAATTTCACCCCACAATCTGGAGACCGGGACACGGGACGCGGACCAGAATTCAGGGACGAAGGGTAAGTACTATTTAAACTATAAACTGAAACTATTTTTGCAAAGGAATTTGGAATAACAATTATTTTAAAGGATTTACTGTGGAAAAAGAAGTATTTTCGAGTATTTCGCAGAGAAGAGGTCCAGACGCGCTTGTAGGTGCGTGGAATATTGTCACAGAACGTAGGCGGCCTAGGCCTAGTTTTGTCTAAAAATTCTGAAAACAGCTTCAAAATCGCGCATCTGGAAGCGAAGATATCAACGTTTTTGTTTTCGACTTGCTTGCTTCCTTAGGTAGATTTTGGTATCAGCAGCGATATATCGATAAACACTTCTTTCAGAAAAATTTTACGAGTTTTCGGAAAAGCGACACGGGCGAGGTGTCCAGAGACGCGTCTCCGCGCGGCCTATCGATCTGCTTTATAAAAAGGGGTAGGTGGCTAAGAAAAATTTTAAGTTTTGGCCGAAAAACTAGTTAGTATTAGTTAGAATAAATTTGGAATTTCACCCCACAATCTGGAGACCGGGACACGGGACGCGGACCAGAATTCAGGGACGAAGGGTAAGTACTATTTAAACTATAAACTGAAACTATTTTTGCAAAGGAATTTGGAATAACAATTATTTTAAAGGATTTACTGTGGAAAAAGAAGTATTTTCGAGTATTTCGCAGAGAAGAGGTCCAGACGCGCTTGTAGGTGCGTGGAATATTGTCACAGAACGTAGGCGGCCTAGGCCTAGTTTTGTCTAAAAATTCTGAAAACAGCTTCAAAATCGCGCATCTGGAAGCGAAGATATCAACGTTTTTGTTTTCGACTTGCTTGCTTCCTTAGGTAGATTTTGGTATCAGCAGCGATATATCGATAAACACTTCTTTCAGAAAATTTTTACGAGTTTTCGGAAAAGCGACACGGGCGAGGTGTCCAGAGACGCGTCTCCGCGCGGCCTATCGATCTGCTTTATAAAAAGGGGTAGGTGGCTAAGAAAAATTTTAAGTTTTGGCCGAAAAACTAGTTAGTATTAGTTAGAATAAATTTGGAATTTCACCCCACAATCTGGAGACCGGGACACGGGACGCGGACCAGAATTCAGGGACGAAGGGTAAGTACTATTTAAACTATAAACTGAAACTATTTTTGCAAAGGAATTTGGAATAACAATTATTTTAAAGGATTTACTGTGGAAAAAGAAGTATTTTCGAGTATTTCGCAGAGAAGAGGTCCAGACGCGCTTGTAGGTGCGTGGAATATTGTCACAGAACGTAGGCGGCTTAGGCCTAGTTTTGTCTAAAAATTCTGAAAACAGCTTCAAAATCGCGCATCTGGAAGCGAAGATATCAACGTTTTTGTTTTCGACTTGCTTGCTTCCTTAGGTAGATTTTGGTATCAGCAGCGATATATCGATAAACACTTCTTTCAGAAAATTTTTACGAGTTTTCGGAAAAGCGACACGGGCGAGGTGTCCAGAGACGCGTCTCCGCGCGGCCTATCGATCTGCTTTATAAAAAGGGGTAGGTGGCTAAGAAAAATTTTAAGTTTTGGCCGAAAAACTAGTTAGTATTAGTTAGAATAAATTTGGAATTTCACCCCATAATCTGGAGACCGGGACACGGGACGCGGACCAGAATTCAGGGACGAAGGGTAAGTACTATTTAAACTATAAACTGAAACTATTTTTGCAAAGGAATTTGGAATAACAATTATTTTAAAGGATTTACTGTGGAAAAAGAAGTATTTTCGAGTATTTCGCAGAGAAGAGGTCCAGACGCGCTTGTAGGTGCGTGGAATATTGTCACAGAACGTAGGCGGCCTAGGCCTAGTTTTGTCTAAAAATTCTGAAAACAGCTTCAAAATCGCGCATCTGGAAGCGAAGACATCAACGTTTTTGTTTTCGACTTGCTTGCTTCCTTAGGTAGATTTTGGTATCAGCAGCGATATATCGATAAACACTTCTTTCAGAAAATTTTTACGAGTTTTCGGAAAAGCGACACGGGCGAGGTGTCCAGAGACGCGTCTCCGCGCGGCCTATCGATCTGCTTTATAAAAAGGGGTAGGTGGCTAAGAAAAATTTTAAGTTTTGGCCGAAAAACTAGTTAGTATTAGTTAGAATAAATTTGGAATTTCACCCCACAATCTGGAGACCGGGACACGGGACGCGGACCAGAATTCAGGGACGAAGGGTAAGTACTATTTAAACTATAAACTGAAACTATTTTTGCAAAGGAATTTGGAATAACAATTATTTTAAAGGATTTACTGTGGAAAAAGAAGTATTTTCGAGTATTTCGCAGAGAAGAGGTCCAGACGCGCTTGTAGGTGCGTGGAATATTGTCACAGAACGTAGGCGGCCTAGGCCTAGTTTTGTCTAAAAATTCTGAAAACAGCTTCAAAATCGCGCATCTGGAAGCGAAGATATCAACGTTTTTGTTTTCGACTTGCTTGCTTCCTTAGGTAGATTTTGGTATCAGCAGCGATATATCGATAAACACTTCTTTCAGAAATTTTTTACGAGTTTTCGGAATAGCGACACGGGCGAGGTGTCCAGAGACGCGTCTCCGCGCGGCCTATCGATCTGCTTTATAAAAAGGGGTAGGTGGCTAAGAAAAATTTTGAGTTTTGGCCGAAAAACTAGTTAGTATTAGTTAGAATAAATTTGGAATTTCACCCCACAATCTGGAGACCGGGACACGGGACGCGGACCAGAATTCAGGGACAAAGGGTAAGTACTATTTAAACTATAAACTGAAACTATTTTTGCAAAGGAATTTGGAATAAAAATTATTTTAAAGGATTTACTGTGGAAAAAGAAGTATTTTCGAGTATTTCGCAGAGAAGAGGTCCAGACGCGCTTGTAGGTGCGTGGAATATTGTCACAGAACGTAGGTGGCCTAGGCCTAGTTTTGTCTAAAAATTCTGAAAACAGCTTCAAAATCGCGCATCTGGAAGCGAAGATATCAACGTTTTTGTTTTCGACTTGCTTGCTTCCTTAGGTAGATTTTGGTATCAGCAGCGATATATCGATAAACACTTCTTTCAGAAAATTTTTACGAGTTTTCGGAAAAGCGACACGGGCGAGGTGTCCAGAGACGCGTCTCCGCGCGGCCTATCGATCTGCTTTATAAAAAGGGGTAGGTGGCTAAGAAAAATTTTGAGTTTTGGCCTGTTGGTGATACTCCGAGGTGGTAGAAAATAAAATAGCGGACTGTAAATATAGGTAGGTTCGTATATATAAGTCGCGCGAGTTAAGGAACCCCAACCTACCAATATTAGCTTTGTCAGACAATAAGTATTTACTAAATTATTATTTCCCAATTTCCCCACTGCGCGATCAATATTTATAATTATCTAGAACATGCGTCAATCTGATCACGCTGTGCATGTACTACGTTAGCAATTAAGTTAGTATATAAGATCAATATTTTGTTAGATTTAATTAATTACTGTTTCGCTGTAACTCTGTCGGAATAAAGTTATTTTTAAATACTTCCGTTGTCGCTTACTTAATTGGCGCAGCCGGTAGGATCTCTGTAGTCAGTTTGCCGTGTATACAATTCTACGTGGAGTAGCCGACGTCCGTGTTTACGGTTTAGCAGAGATCGCCGAACAAATAAATTCATTAAGAAGACACTTCGAGTTACGGAAGAGGACCAGCCACAGCAGTAATTCAGGGAGCATGGAGCTAGCTGCGGAATTGTGAGTAAATCTTTTTCACCTTCCTCTCAGCTCTTCCATCTATATCCCAACCTTGTAATAGTCTATGTGTTTGTGTATTATTAGGGATTGGACAACGCCGTGATAATATTTGCATAGATTTTAATTGTACTAATATTTTAGAGTAGTGATAGTTTAGTAGCACATTAGTGTGATTTTTTTTTTCTCCGCGTTTGTTTCTTTCATAACTTTTCACAATGGAAAACGTAACCCGTGTCCCACAGGAATTGGTTAACATCATACCAATATTCAGCGGCGACACTAGAATGTTGCCTTTATTTATAAAAAAATGTGAATACATTTTGTCTACGTTCTTAGGAACCGCAGCCCAAAATGAATATTTATTTCATGTAGTAACAAGTAGGTTATCAGGCGAAGCAGCCAGTTTGGTAGGCGAAAGAGAAGCTATAGGTACGTGGGACGAGCTGAAGAAGTTGTTAAACCAACACTTCGGTGATCCACGCACAGAGGATTGTTTAGCAATGGAGTTAGAATCGTGTAGAATAAATAAGGGTGAAAGTTATTTAGATTTTTGCCATAGAATACAGCGGATGAGAAGTGTTTTATTTGCTAAAATATCAGAAACTATCATTGATGAATCTCTACGTAAGGCAAAGCAAATCATTTATAGTAACAGAGCAATGAATGCTTTCTTGTTTAATTTACCGCCATTTTTAGTTAGATTAGTTCGTTTGCGCGACGTCACAACGTTAGAGGATGCATTAAAAATAGTTTTAGAAGAACAAAACTTCCAGGCAGTCTATGAGTCGAAAACAAACGACAGACGTAATTTTAGCAGAAATAACAGACCCAATTTGCCTAATAACCAAAATGCAATTGAATCTAATAATCAAAAGAAAGATTCACATAGCATATCAAGTACACATGTACCGAATAGTGCTACAAACAGCACATCTACACCGAACAATTCGCATCAGCCCAGACATTATAAACAACATAATAATATTCAAAGAAATCAAGACAATTTTAATCGTACAAACAACAATAATGCGTCACCGCAGTCAAGTAGGTCATTTGTTCCGATTGCACAACCGAACCAACAGTTCGCGGCACATGCACCGAGCACGCCGTCTTTTGCAGCGCAAGCATCTACGTCGGGTGCGAATACTGATTTCACCATGCGTACTGCAAGTTCGCGACGTGTTAATTACATAAATAATTCTAATAATAATGAACAGAGTTCAAGTTATTCGTACAATGAGTGCCAAGAATTTTCTCCTGAAGAACCCGGGGCGGGAAATTTTTGCATAACGGCCTCTACCCTAGAGAACGAATAAAAATAAATTGTAATAAACGCTTAAATTTACCACATATAGTTATACCAGAATTAAAGGCAATTTTTATGATAGATACGGGGAGTGTTAGATCGTTTATAAGCCCGTATATAGCGAATAAATATTTTAAAAATTATTTACAGTATGAACCCTTCGAAGTTGTTAGCACTCACGCATCGAGTGTTCATGGTGAAACGGCTATTATTCCATTACCGGTTACCTTTGGAAGTCAAGAGTTCCATAAGTTTTATGTCTATAGTGTCGACGATAGGTATGATGGGTTAATAGGTAGCAATTTGCTGAAGCAATTACAGGCAAAGATTAATATGGAAAATCAGATATTACATTTAAAAAATACTGATATTCCTATCATATATTCACCGCCTATGAGAGAGATATATAATCTACCATCTCGTAGTGAACTTAGAGTAAGACTCCCAGTCAACTTACTGAACGGGGAAGCTGTGTTAGATTTTAAGCAATTTACGGAAGGGATTCGAATGCCCGCCGCATTAGTTACGTGTATTGAAGGCTATGCAACAACTGTTATTCAGAATTATAGCCATGAAAATAGAAAATTAGTAGTTACGGGACCTTTTCAAGTGGAACCATACATACAGGACCCATCTGTTAGTGTTAATTTCATAGATAATAATATAGAAGTGGACAGCTTGCTAACAAAGAATTTAGACAAATTACAGTTAGATCATATGAATTCAGAAGAACGAACGGTTATTGAGGGACTTTGTAAAGAATACAAAGATATATTTTATTGTGAAAATATTCCGTTAACCTTCACAAATCAGGTTAAACATAGAATAAGAACAAAAAATGAAGACCCAATAAACATTAAGGCACATAGATTGCCACCTATTCAAACAAAAGAGATCAGTAGTCAAGTCGAGAAAATGTTAAGGGATAACATTATCCAGGAATCTCATTCCCCCTGGAGTGCTCCCGTACATTTAGTGCCGAAAAAATTAGACGCGTCAGGCCAACAAAAATGGAGGATGGTAGTTGACTATAGACGGCTCAATGAAATCACAATTGATGATAAATACCCTTTGCCCAACATTAACGATTTATTTGACATGCTAGGTAATAGTACATACTTTACAACTCTCGACTTAGCTAGCGGGTACCATCAATTAGAGGTTCAGGAGAAAGATAGAGCTAAAACTGCGTTTAGCACACCTTCAGGTCATTATGAATTTAACAGAATGCCGTTTGGGTTAAAGACCGCACCCGCAACTTTTCAGCGAGCGATGGATAACGTCTTACGAGGCCTTCAAGGCTTACATTGCTTAATATATCTCGATGACGTCATTATTTTTTCTAAAAGCTTGCCTGAACATGTAGAAAAACTTAGAGCAGTTTTTGACCGCTTCCGTCAAACAAATTTAAAAGTTCAATTAGATAAGTCTCATTTTCTTAGAAAGGAAGTACTCTACCTAGGGCATACTATTACAAGTGAAGGTTTGAAACCAAATAATGATAAAATAGACGCTATTCTTAGGTATCCTATACCGGAAACGGTTACACAGATTAAAAGCTTTTTAGGACTAATCGGTTATTATAGGAAATTTATCAAAGATTTTGCCAAAATAACTAGACCATTAACAGCTTGTTTAAAGAAAGGTCGCAAAATTGTAATTAATGGGGAATATAAAGAATGTTTTGAGACATGTAAAAAGCTTTTAACAAATGCACCTTTGTTACAATTTCCTGACTTTAGTAAAACTTTTATTTTAACCACGGATGCATCCAATTTTGCGATCGGGGCTGTATTGTCACAAGGAACGATAGGCTCAGATAAGCCTGTAGCCTATGCTAGTAGAACCTTGAGCGACACAGAAGTAAAATATAGCACTATCGAGAAGGAACTTTTAGCCATAATATGGGCAGTTAAGCACTTTCGACCGTATTTGTATGGTAATAAGTTTACCATATTTACAGACCATAGACCATTAGCTTGGCTGTATTCATTGAAAGAGCCCAATAGTAAACTCACGCGATGGCGGTTAAGGTTAGAAGAATACGATTTCGAAATAAAATATAAGAAAGGCCCTCAAAACACGAATGCAGATGCTTTATCTAGGATTAAGATTAATGCAATTGACGACGATTTAGATTCAATATTCGTAAATATAGGAGATAGGCAGGAACGTATACAAAAAATTATAGAAAACGAATTGCAAGACCTCGAAACTCCAATAGAAACGATAGAACTTTCGGATTCTGATGATGGGGTCACTGCCAACTCAGTTTCAAATAGAGAACACGAAGGCATTCCTAGTTTAAACGAAGCTGTCGATACTAAACCAAAACAGATTTTAATTCATTCATGGTTTAAAAATAAATTAGACGTAAAAGATATTTCAAATAATAAACAAAAAATTCTCGAAGTTCACTTACCGACAAATAACGATATATTAGTTAAAGACTTTTTGAAAGAGTATATTGATCCAAAACATAAGTACTTTATATACTTCGAACACACATCTTTTAGAAAAACTTTTTCAAACATGGTAATTAAGTTATTTAAAAAGGATTCAGTTAAGTTAACCGAGTGTACAGAAAGAGTTATAAATTTGACAGGATCTGAAGAAGATCAAAAAGAAGTTATTTTAAAATACCACGACGGGAAAACATGCCATAGAGGTATTAAAGAAACTTTAACCAAACTTAAAAGACATTATTGGTGGGCAAACATGAAAGAGACAGTCACGGCAATCATAAATGCTTGCGAAACATGTAAACGCATGAAATATGATAGAAAGCCGATTAAACCCCACATTCAGTTAACACAAACCCAGGATGCCCCTTTTCCCAGGTGGTGGCGGGAGGGGTTCACATCGGCGTCGAGTCGACGATGAAGTATCTAGGACTCGTCCTCGACAGCCGGTGGAATTTCGTCGAACACTTCCGACGTTTGGCTCCCAGACTGGAGCGGGCCGGGGCTGCGTTGAAGCGGCTCCTGCCCAATCTAGGGGAGCCAAACGCCTCCTGCCGGAGGCTTTATGCGGGGGTCGTGCGGTCCATGGCCCTTTACGGAGCGCCGGTGTGGGCGCGTTCACTAAGGCTGCGGCCAGCACGCCGGTTGAACGCGTCCCAGAGGGTCATGGCCATCCGGCTGGCCCGAGGATACCGCACGGTCTCCTGCGAGGCAGCGTGCCTCCTAGCCGGATTACCGCCATGGGATCTGGAGGCAAAGGTCCTCGCGCACCTGTGGGAGTTGCGCGAGGAAGCGAAACGCCGGGGCTTAACTCCGCTGCCGCGAGAAATCACGGCACAGCGGACAGAGCTCCGGCGGGATCTCATGGCGTTATGGAGAATGCGATTGTCGCAACCCAGCGCTGGGCACGCCACAATTGCGGCGATAAGACCCCTCTTTGAGGAGTGGCTAGAGAGGCGCTACGGCGTCCTCACCTTCCGCCTGACGCAGGTCCTCACCGGACACGGCTGTTTCGGGAGGTTCCTGCACAGGATAAGGCGGGAGGAAACGCCCGGGTGTCATCATTGTGTGGATCGCCCGGAGGACACGGTAGAGCATACGGTGGAGGTCTGCCCAGCTTGGGCGGAGCATCGCCGTGTCCTCGTGGAGGCGATCGGCGGCGGTGATCTCTCGCGTCCGGCCCTGGTTCAGGCCATGGTACGGAGCGAGAGGAAATGGGAGGCCGTCACCTCCTTCTGCGAAGCGGTAATGCTCGCGAAGGAGGAAGCGGAACGCGTGAGGGAGAGGCAAATTTCGCGCCCTCACGCCCCTAACCGCCGCAGGAGGAGACGCCCAGGGCGTCGGGAGTCGCAAGCCGATTTCCGGCCACCGTAGGCGCGGGCTTGCGGACTGTGAGCAATGGGTAGCTCACCGTCCGATAAGGACCAGGCCCGGGTCGACGGCGCGTTGTGTTCCACGCGCGCCTCAAAGAGATGTCAGCAGAATTGACGGGGTCCGCTAGGGCCGATGCCTGCCGGGGTTGCGAAGAAAACCGAAAGGGAGATCGTGGCCCCCGGCAACAGGGCAAACGAAGGAACACGGGTGGGTTTTAGTCAGTAAGAGTCTGACACGCCCTCCCGCTCCGCCCAGAGCGGGAGAAGTTATTTGATGATTTCCCACCCAAAAAAAAAAAAAAAAAAAAAGGATGCCCCTTTTCAGGAAGCTTTTATGGATTTATTATATATTGAAGGGAAATATTATTTAACTATAGTGGATGCATTTAGTAAGATAGCACAAGCCATAGAGGTACCGAATAGGAGTACACCAGAGATAGTTAGGGCATTGATTAAATATTTCAGCATGTATGGTCTGCCTAGGAAAATTAGTTGCGATTCCGGTACAGAATTCAACAATACTTTGATTAAAGAAATGTTAAGCTTTTACAAAATTGAACTTCATATTGGGACGCCAAATAATCCCAGTTCAATGGCAATAGTAGAAAGGTTTCATTCTACCATTATTGAGATTTATCGTATAGCAAAATACGATAAAAGCGATTTAGATGCAGCATCAGTTATGACTTATGCCATCATGGCTTATAACAACACCATACATTCAGCAACAGATTTTACGCCTTTTGAACTAGTATTTGGCCACACTTATTCCGATAATGTATTTAACGTGGATAGAGAGAAGAACTTAACTCAGAAATTATTGTTAGATCATAGAAAACGCCTTAAAATACTCTATGAATTCATAACAGAAAAATTAGAATCAGATAAAATTAAAATAATTAATAAAAAAGGTGGCGAAACGACACCGGTACTCGAACCAGACGATAATATTTACATGAAAGACACTAGGACTAGAAAAGCTAAAGAAAAACCTCGATATGAAAAAGCGAAAGTAATAGGTGAAGTTGAAAGAAATATAGTCCCAGTAGAAGTAAAGAAAAGGAAAACTAGAGTAGCCTTAAAAAATGTAAAACGTCCTCCACAGATCGTGCCTGGTACTTCTGGTACTAGTGGTGCCAACACTCACGCTGGACCTCCAAAACCTCGGTCAGAATCCGGGGATAGCAGCGATAAAGCGGGGAGTAGCAGTGAAGAGGAATAGTTATTGGACAATATACAAAAGTGTAGATTTAGAATCATTACACTTACAAATAGATAATAATATTCGGGATTTTATTAACTTGAAAATTAAAATTAAGGAAAATAGTCTTAGTAACGAAACTATAGGAATAGAAAGCCAAATAGAATATCTTATTAAACTAACTAAGGATAGATTCTTTCAAATCTTACCTTTCCATTATAGAAATAAAAGAGCTCTGTTTAATCCATTAGGCTCACTTGTAAAAGCTATCACAGGAAATTTAGATGAAGACGATGCAATTAAATATGATAGAGAAATCCAAATGATACAGAACAAAGAGCATGTGGTCGAACGTAAAGTATCATCAATGCAAAAAGCTTTTGATAAATTAGTAAATGACTCTGAAATAATAAATTCAAATATTAAAAACTTGGGTTTACATACCAATTAAATGGAAAAATTAGTTGAACATGAGTTCAGGTTTAACAAACTTTTCCAAATATTAAATACTATGTATCAAATTTTAAATAACTTTCGGACCTGTTACGAAAACATACAAGAGATTGAAACGGCAATAGCCTTTAGCAAACTGAATACATTGCACCAATCCATTATAAATAGTACAGAATTATATAATACGTTAGAAGTCATTGCTAAACATGCTAGAACAATATACCCAGTAAGCAAACATAATTTAATAAAATTAGAACGTAATATCATACTTAAATCATATATAAATAACAACAAGTTAGTTTTTGTTTTAGAAGTTCCCCTAATAAATAACGAATCATATAATTATTACAAGGTTATACCCATCCCTATATTCCATTCTCCAAATACCTTTACAATAATACCCAAATATCCTTACCTGATGGTGAATAGATTGAAATACATGCCCGTGGTAAGCCCATGTACTGAGATTGAAAATGGAAAATTTCTTTGCGCTGAAACTAATTTAGCCCAGTTTCCAACCGAGACCTGCATTGAACAAATAATGCTGATGAAGAACAACTACAAAAACTGCATACAGAACCATATTGAAATAGAAAAAACTAAGATACAGAAAATAACCGACAACCAATGGTTGGTTTACTCAGAGGAAAATCTCATCATCACCGAGAATTGCAATACAGAAATCCTGAAGTACACTATTCTTGGGACCTACATCGTGACACCTGGCCAACAATGCGAGACACAAATAGGCGAAGTCATCGTTGCCGCCACCACAAACACTACAGTTTCCAGTCTCCAGCTGCCATTGATCCAGATGCCAGACCTACAACAGGACATTCAGAGAAGATCAAAGAAAGTGGATTTAAGAAATGTGGACTTCAGTGATGTGAAAGAAGTGTTACAAAGTGCAAAATTTAGTGAAATAGACGATACGACACAAACAGTGACAATAGAAATTAGTATATGGACCATCTTAGAGTATGTGGTTATTGTAATAGCAATAGTTATCTTTATAATGTATAAATTTCAGTTCATAAACTTTTGTCGAAATTCTCCGAAACCGTCTGCGACACCTTCGGATAATTTCTCTCTTAGGGAGGGAGGAGTTAAGGAACCCCAACCTACCAATATTAGCTTTGTCAGACAATAAGTATTTACTAGATTATTATTTCCCAATTTCCCCACTGCGCGATCAGCATTTATAATTATCTAGAACATGCGTCAATCTGATCACGCTGTGCATGTACTACGTTAGCAATTAAGTTAGTATATAAGATCAATATTTTGTTAGATTTAATTAATTACTGTTTCGCTGTAACTCTGTCGGAATAAAGTTATTTTTAAATACTTCCGTTGTCGCTTACTTAATTCGCGCCTATGTGGTCCGTGTCGTTTGAGTAGGTGAATGGTAGTGCTGGTGCTTGTTAGCAGCGGCGGCGACGGCTCTCGGCTCCGGTCCCCCGTTCCCCGCAAGCCGCTGTCGCCCTCCGGTCGTCGCAGTGGCTAACGGTGCTACGTTTTGTTTCCAACATACTCCCCGGGTTGAAGTAGGCAGGAAAGCTGCTGGTTCAACAATCAGGTTCTGGAAGGGGACAAATGTTATTAAACGCCCTTCGAATAATGGTTCCTCCTTTGATCTTTATATCGGCGACTCGAGCGACTTGATCCTGAGCCCCTGGGAAAACGGCCACACAGCGACCCAGGGCCCAACGTAGGGGAGGAAGCGCTTTGTCCTTTATAAGGACTAAGGAACCCAATTTGAGTTCGCTTGATGCAGTAGGCCACTTCGTCTTTTGCTGCAGAGTGGTGACATACTCGTTGGAGAATCGTTTCCAAAAATGTTGTTTGACGAACTCGATTCGTTTGTATCGCTCAAGGCTTGTTATTCTTTCTGTCAGCTGTGGATGTGGAACTGACACAAGTGATTGTCCTATTAGGAAGTGAGCGGGTGTTAAAGGTGTGAAGTCTGTAGGATCAGAGTTTAAGGCAGTAATAGGACGTGAATTAAGAATGGCTTCCACTTGAGTCAGACATGTGTGCATTTCTTCATACGTGAAATGCGTAAGTTGGAGAAGCCTACGAAGATGATATTTAGTGGAACGGACTGCAGATTCAGCCATGCCATTGAAATGGGGTGTGTAGCTCGGAATGAAGAGGAAGTCTATGCCCTCTTGGGAGGCGGCTGCGGAACTAATTTGGGAACTTGAGTCCTGTAAGAAACGATGTAACTCGTTACATGTGCCTACAAAGTTAGTCCCATTGTCTGAGGTTATACTTTGAGGCTTCCCTCGACGAGCCACAAATCGATTTAGAGCTGCCATGTATCCCTCCTTAGTAAGATCTGTGACGAGTTCTAGGTGCACGGCTTTTGTAGCTAAACAGACAAAAATGGACAAGTAAGATTTTATTAGTTGGCAACCTCGACCTTTACGGTTAGCTATCTTAACTGGGCCGGCATAATCCACCGAACAATGTAAAAAAGGGAATTCTAGTGTAGTTCTGGATTCAGGTAACTGCCCCATAATGGGCTGGACATTGCTGGCTTTAAATCTGAAACATTTTATGCAAGCTTTCGTTATAGATTTAGACAGATTCCTTCCTCCTAAAGGCCAATAAGTTTGACGAATACTGGACAACAATAACTGAGGTCCAGCATGTAGAAGTTTCAAGTGATGCATGTGAAATATGATTTTCGTTAAATGATGTTTCCCACATAATAAAACAGGATGCTTTGTGTCATAGCTATAAGGTGAATTATCAAGTCTACCGCCTACTCTCAAGATATCATTTGAATCTAAAAATGGTGTCAATGATATTAATTTATTTTTCTTCGGTAATGCCTCACCTGATTTTAAAATAAGATATTCATTTGGGAACATTTCTAATTGTGCAATGTGTATAATAAAATTAAATGACCGTTGTAATTCTTCACAAGAAAGATGATCGCGGAATCTGTTTGTTTTGGTTTTACAATTATGAATAAATCTGTATATATAGGCTATAACTCTTTGTAAACGTGTAAATTGTGAATATTTAAGTATAAGATTTGTAAATAGTTTATCGTCATCGTTTTTATTAACGTTATTATTTATAACGATGAACTATTAACGTTATTTTTTAAAAACGATGGGCCTGTCCACCATAACGAGGCGTTGCTGATAATATCAGCCTTCACCCCGCCAGAAACGAGATCTGCCGGGTTCTCCTTGGACGGCACGTAGCTCCACGTGTGATCGCTGGTGCTTTCCTTGATTTCGTTAACACGATTACGTACGAATTGATTAAGTTGAATTGAAGGGGTGGACAACCACCCTAATACGATCGTGGAGTCGCACCAAAAGCGACACATGTTAACGTTTAATGTAAGTGAATTTTGTACCTTAGTACACAGTCTGGCACCTAATAAGGCCCCACACAGCTCAAGACGTGGGATAGTTGTGGGTTTGATGGGTGCAACCTTGTTTTTCGAAACTAAGAGCTGAACACGTACAATCCCTGAATTGCACACAGACCTAATGTAGACGCATGCCCCATACGCACTTTGAGAAGCATCTGTGAATGTATGGATTTCAATCTTTACACAAAGATCACTAAGAACCCAACGAGGTATTTGTAACGTATTAAGACAGGGTAATGTGTTAGCAAATGAAGACCAGAGATGTAAAATCTCTGACGATACTTCTTCGTCCCAAGAGCATTTATTGACCCATAATTTCTGCATAATCAACTTGGCTTCGACAACGCATGGCCCGACAAGACCTAATGGGTCGAATATTTGGCTTATGACAGAAAGAATATGGCGCTTTGTAACCTTCTCATGAAGTTCAATATTAATTGAAAAAGATAAGGTATCCTGCTGACAAAGCCAATATAAACCTAATGTTTTTGATGCTGTATTTATGTTGTTATCTGATAAATTTAAAACTGTGTTTGAATCAATAATTTGACCTGAAAATAGCTCGTTAAGAATTTGTGTATTATTTGATTTCCATTTGCGAATATTAAATTTTGCTGAGTTTAAGGTGGCAGTAATTCCTTTACATAAATCTATAGCTTCGCTTACAGTACTAGCCCCGCTTAACAAATCGTCACAATAAAAGTCGTGAGCTATACTATATTTTAAGCTATTATCGCTGACTGTGGATGCCAGGCTACTCAGACATTTTGTCGCAAGGTATGGCGCTGATGCTGTCCCTTGACAAACTGTATTTAGTGTGTACGTTTTTAAACGATGCGATGAATCATACCTAAATACAATTTGCTGTAATGAGCGTTGACTGGGTACAATGTCAATAGATCTAAACATTTTTTCAATGTCTGCCGATACTACGAATTTATGCTGGCGGAATCTGAGGAGAATCGTTAAGAGATCATCTTGGACTGTAGGACCGACCATCTGAATTTCATTGAAGGAAATTCCTGAAGTGGTGACGGCAGAAGCGTCAAAGACTGTACGCAACTTTGTCGTTGTACTGGACTCCCGAAGTACGCCATGATGAGGAAGATAGTAGTTGGCATTGTCACTGTATGGAAAAAGAACTTTATTCTCAGTCATGTGACCTAATAGCTCGTATTCTTTCATGAAGTTTAAATATTTCTCCTTGAATATTGGTTCCCATTTGAATTTGCGCTCAAGCGATAAAAAGCGTCGCTTCGCCATCTCAAAAGAATCGCCTAAGATCTGGGGATCTTGCTTAAGAGGAATAGTGACGACAAAACGACCATCGTTATTTCGAGTTGTGTTGACGGTAAAACTGTTCTCACACGCACGTTCCTCCGCGGATTGAGAATGCTCAAGAGAAACACTATCTACTTCCCAAAAACGAGTGAGATCAATATCAAGTTGGCCTTGAGTTAAAAGACATTGACTGAATGTACCTTTCAGACTCGAGATGTGACCAGTGACTATCCATCCGAACTCCGAACTACGTAACACAGGTAAATGCTTGCCTAGGCTAATCCTTTTGTTACCCAGAATATCCCAGAAGATGTCTGCCCCGATAAGAATATCGACCTTGGAAGGTATATTATAAGTGGGGTCTGATAAACATAGGCCTGCTGGAATTTGAATATGTCGTGTGTCAATGTATGTGATCGGTACTGCTGTGGTGACGTTGGTAAACACATAACAATCAATGTTATTCCTATAGCTAGTATTCAATGACTCAATTGTGAAATTGCAAGACTGTGTACTATGGGATACATGATTATTAAAACCTGATACTGTGGAGCTCACGTTCCGCCTCGGCAAACCCAGCTTACTGCAGAAAGCTTCGGAAACGATATTTATTCCACTACCGTTGTCCAAGATCGCCCTGGCGGTGTGCTTGTTGCCCTTGTCGTCAACCACCTTCACCAACGCTGTGGAAAGGAAAACACGCCTCGGAGTAGTAACCGGTAGAACATCAGTTGTCAATACAATGTCCTTTGAAGACGTAGATGACGAATCACGAGAAGTGGATTGCTCAGATTTTTCCAAGTGCAAAAGAGTGTTGTGCTTTTCATTGCAATATTTGCAGTGTGACAAAAAATATTTCTTTGCTACATGACCGAAGCGCAAACAGTTTAAGCACACCTTAAACTCTTTTACTTTTGAAATCCGAGATTCTGCAGGAAGACTTCTAAACGATTCGCAATTGAACAGCTGATGTGACTCATCGTCACACAATGGACATGATTTACGTTTATTATTTTTATTTGTATTTTTACTATAACTGCTATTATTATTATTTATTACCAAACTTTTTGCTTTTACGGGTTCTGATTTTAATTTATTATTTTTATTATTCTCTTCTAATGTTTCTAAGATGTCGGCTCTTTTACTTAAAAATGTAATGAACTGTGATAGGGTTGGGGGCGAAGTCAATGTATTTCTATGTTCTTCCCACTCTCGACTTGTCACACTATCAAGTTTAGTTGACATCATATAAATTATGATCGTGTCCCAGACCGGTTCCTTCAATGATGCGAGAGCCCTTATGTTCTTGTTAGTTACATCAATAAGATTTTGAATCGACTTACATGATTCTGTTCGAATAGGATCTATGTTAAACAAAGCCTGTAAATGATTATTAATTAGTAAGCGGCTGTTATCAAATCGTTCGCACAATAATTCCCATGCAATTTTATAGTTGTCACTTTTAAAGTCAATATTTTTAATAATTAGAGCGGCATTTCCTTGAAGAGAAGCCCGTAAATAATGGAATTTGTTAATGTTATCTATGCAATCACTGTTGTGTATAAGAGAAAGGAATGTGTCTTTAAATTCGAGCCAGTCTTGATAGCCACCGCTGAAATGTGGTAAGTCAATTTTCGGTAGCCTAACCAAATTTCTCACTCGCCCACCCGATTCTGCATCGCTGAACTCCGCCACAGATCCGCTGCCCTTCCCCCCGGCAGCAAGCAGGCTCTTAGCTCTGGCCACCAGCGGGTAGTAGTCGTTGTCAAACTGCACACGCTCCGCGGGAACCTCATCGACTGGTGGCTCGTCAGATAGGATCTCGATTTCAGTCTGTAACGTGTCGAATTCCTCGCATAAGGGCTCAAATTTTCGTAAGCGGCACTCTAAATCTATGATTTGTAACTCCGTTAAGGCTTTAGAAGTTTCTATTAATTTAATATGATTGCCAAAAATAGTGAGCTTTGATTTTATAGCTGAGCGTCTTTTAATTAAAGTTTTAAGTTCAGACATGATCACAAAGCAAACCTCAATTCGATGGAATGGCAACAGCTGATTTAAAAGAACAAGCTACTTGATGCACCGTTATAAAGATAAGAATTATATAAGCAAAAAATTATAACCGGTAGCTAGGCTCAATGACTGTGCGTTTCGATTTGAAGTAAACAAGATGATTCATGTAATAGGCATTCAACGCTCGAGTTTTATGACCGCAATTAGCGCACAAAGTCCCGAATAAAGAAATTGTCAATGAAATAAACAGCTAAAATATTATAGATAACAGCGTAGGTAATATTGATTGAATAGTAACGTATGAAGAATGTACAAAGCACTGACTCAAGTTTTAGCAAAATAGGTATGAAATTGAGAAGAGAGAATATTAATTTGAATAGCAAAGAGAAGATGGAATAAGAGGAATAAATAGGAACGAACTCACAAGATGTCTTATCCTTTGTCCACAGTGACTTGACGGTTCGTTCGTCCTTCAATTGTCCTTCCTTGACCTTCTCGAAAGTCGTCGCGTAATGGCCGGCGCGTGCGACTCGTAAAAGCTTCTTGATTTCTTGACACGGAATATTCTCCAAATAAGCCTCAAGACGCTCTTAAAATCTTCTTCACGGTGAGAGGACCATATGTTGGTGATACGCCGAGGTGGTAGAAAATAAAATAGCGGACTGTAAATATAGGTAGGTTCGTATATTAGATAATAAGTCGCGCGCCTATGTGGTCCGTGTCGTTTGAGTAGGTGAATGGTAGTGCTGGTGCTTGTTAGCAGCGGCGGCGACGGCTCTCGGCTCCGGTCCCCCGTTCTTCGCAAGCCGCTGTCGCCCTCCGGTCGTCGCAGTGGCTAACGGTGCTACGTTTTGTTTCCAACAGGCCGAAAAACTAGTTAGTATTAGTTAGAATAAATTTGGAATTTCACCCCACAATCTGGAGACCGGGACACGGGACGCGGACCAGAATTCAGGGACGAAGGGTAAGTACTATTTAAACTATAAACTGAAACTATTTTTGCAAAGGAATTTGGAATAACAATTATTTTACAGGATTTACTGTGGAAAAAGAAGTATTTTCGAGTATTTCGCAGAGAAGAGGTCCAGACGCGCTTGTAGGTGCGTGGAATATTGTCACAGAACGTAGGCGGCCTAGGCCTAGTTTTGTCTAAAAATTCTGAAAACAGCTTCAAAATCGCGCATCTGGAAGCGAAGATATCAACGTTTTTGTTTTCGACTTGCTTGCTTCCTTAGGTAGATTTTGGTATCAGCAGCGATATATCGATAAACACTTCTTTCAGAAAATTTTTACGAGTTTTCGGAATAGCGACACGGGCGAGGTGTCCAGAGACGCGTCTCCGCGCGGCCTATCGATCTGCTTTATAAAAAGGGGTAGGTGGCTAAGAAAAATTTTGAGTTTTGGCCGAAAAACTAGTTAGTATTAGTTAGAATAAATTTGGAATTTCACCCCACAATCTGGAGACCGGGACACGGGACGCGGACCAGAATTCAGGGACGAAGGGTAAGTACTATTTAAACTATAAACTGAAACTATTTTTGCAAAGGAATTTGGAATAACAATTATTTTACAGGATTTACTGTGGAAAAAGAAGTATTTTCGAGTATTTCGCAGAGAAGAGGGCCAGACGCGCTTGTAGGTGCGTGGAATATTGTCACAGAACGTAGGCGGCCTAGGCCTAGTTTTGTCTAAAAATTCTGAAAACAGCTTCAAAATCGCGCATCTGGAAGCGAAGATATCAACGTTTTTGTTTTCGACTTGCTTGCTTCCTTAGGTAGATTTTGGTATCAGCAGCGATATATCGATAAACACTTCTTTCAGAAATTTTTTACGAGTTTTCGGAATAGCGACACGGGCGAGGTGTCCAGAGACGCGTCTCCGCGCGGCCTATCGATCTGCTTTATAAAAAGGGGTAGGTGGCTAAGAAAAATTTTAAGTTTTGGCCGAAAAACTAGTTAGTATTAGTTAGAATAAATTTGGAATTTCACCCCACAATCTGGAGACCGGGACACGGGACGCGGACCAGAATTCAGGGACGAAGGGTAAGTACTATTTAAACTATAAAGTGAAACTATTTTTGCAAAGGAATTTGGAATAACAATTATTTTAAAGGATTTACTGTGGAAAAAGAAGTATTTTCGAGTATTTCGCAGAGAAGAGGTCCAGACGCGCTTGTAGGTGCGTGGAATATTGTCACAGAACGTAGGCGGCCTAGGCCTAGTTTTGTCAAAAAATTCTGAAAACAGCTTCAAAATCGCGCATCTGGAAGCGAAGATATCAACGTTTTTGTTTTCGACTTGCTTGCTTCCTTAGGTAGATTTTGGTATCAGCAGCGATATATCGATAAACACTTCTTTCAGAAATTTTTTACGAGTTTTCGGAATAGCGACACGGGCGAGGTGTCCAGAGACGCGTCTCCGCGCGGCCTATCGATCTGCTTTATAAAAAGGGGTAGGTGGCTAAGAAAAATTTTGAGTTGTGGCCGAAAAACTAGTTAGTATTAGTTAGAATAAATTTGGAATTTCACCCCACAATCTGGAGACCGGGACACGGGACGCGGACCAGAATTCAGGGACAAAGGGTAAGTACTATTTAAACTATAAACTGAAACTATTTTTGCAAAGGAATTTGGAATAACAATTATTCTAAAGGATTTACTGTGAAAAAAGAAGTATTTTCGAGTATTTCGCAGAGAAGAGGTCCAGACGCGCTTGTAGGTGCGTGGAATATTGTCACAGAACGTAGGCGGCCTAGGCCTAGTTTTGTCTAAAAATTCTGAAAACAGCTTCAAAATCGCGCATCTGGAATCGAAGATATCAACGTTTTTGTTTTCGACTTGCTTGCTTCCTTAGGTAGATTTTGGTATCAGCAGCGATATATCGATAAACACTTCTTTCAGAAAATTTTTACGAGTTTTTGGAATAGCGACACGGGCGAGGTGTCCAGAGACGCGTCTCCGCGCGGCCTATCGATCTGCTTTATAAAAAAGGGGTAGGTGGCTAAGAAAAATTTTGAGTTTTGGCCGAAAAACTAGTTAGTATTAGTTAGAATAAATTTGGAATTTCACCCCACAGTCTGGAGACCGGGACACGGGACGCGGACCAGAATTCAGGGACGAAGGGTAAGTACTATTTAAACTATAAACTGAAACTATTTTTGCAAAGGAATTTGGAATAACAATTATTTTACAGGATTTACTGTGGAAAAAGAAGTATTTTCGAGTATTTCGCAGAGAAGAGGTCCAGACGCGCTTGTAGGTGCGTGGAATATTGTCACAGAACGTAGGCGGCCTAGGCCTAGTTTTGTCTAAAAATTCTGAAAACAGCTTCAAAATCGCGCATCTGGAAGCGAAGATATCAACGTTTTTGTTTTCGACTTGCTTGCTTCCTTAGGTAGATTTTGGTATCAGCAGCGATATATCGATAAACACTTCTTTCAGAAAAATTTTACGAGTTTTCGGAATAGCGACACGGGCGAGGTGTCCAGAGACGCGTCTCCGCGCGGCCTATCGATCTGCTTTATAAAAATAGGTAGGTGGCTAAGAAAAATTTTGAGTTTTGGCCGAAAAACTAGTTAGTATTAGTTAGAATAAATTTGGAATTTCACCCCACAATCTGGAGACCGGGACACGGGACGCGGACCAGAATTCAGGGACGAACGGTAAGTACTATTTAAACTATAAACTGAAACTATTTTTGCAAAGGAATTTGGAATAACAATTATTTTACAGGATTTACTGTGGAAAAAGAAGTATTTTCGAGTATTCCGCAGAGAAGAGGTCCAGACGCGCTTGTAGGTGCGTGGAATATTGTCACAGAACGTAGGCGGCCTAGGCCTAGTTTTGTCTAAAAATTCTGAAAACAGCTTCAAAATCGCGCATCTGGAAGCGAAGATATCAACGTTTTTGTTTTCGACTTGCTTGCTTCCTTAGGTAGATTTTGGTATCAGCAGCGATATATCGATAAACACGTCTTTCAGAAAAATTTTACGAGTTTTCGGAATAGCGACACGGGCGAGGTGTCCAGAGACGCGTCTCCGCGCGGCCTATCGATCTGCTTTATAAAAATAGGTAGGTGGCTAAGAAAAATTTTGAGTTTTGGCCGAAAAACTAGTTAGTATTAGTTAGAATAAATTTGGAATTTCACCCCACAATCTGGAGACCGGGACACGGGACGCGGACCAGAATTCAGGGACGAAGGGTAAGTACTATTTAAACTATAAACTGAAACTATTTTTGCAAAGGAATTTGGAATAACAATTATTTTACAGGATTTACTGTGGAAAAAGAAGTATTTTCGAGTATTCTGCAGAGAAGAGGTCCAGACGCGCTTGTAGGTGCGTGGAATATTGTCACAGAACGTAGGCGGCCTAGGCCTAGTTTTGTCGATAGGCCGCGTGGAGACGCGTCTCTGGACGCGTCGCCCGTGTCGCTATTCCGAAAACTCGTAAAATTTTTCTGAAAGAAGTGTTTATCGATATATCGCTGCTGATACCAAAATCTACCTAAGGAAGCAAGCAAGTCGAAAACAAAAACGTTGATAATAATATCTTCGCTTCCAGATGCGCGATTTTGAAGCTGTTTTCAGAATTTTTAGACAAAACTAGGCCTAGGCCGCCTACGTTCTGTGACAATATTCCACGCACCTACAAGCGCGTCTGGACCTCTTCTCTGCGAAATACTCGAAAATACTTCTTTTTCCACAGTAAATCCTTTAAAATAATTGTTATTCCAAATTCCTTTGCAAAAATTGTTTCAGTTTATAGTTTAAATAGTACTTACCCTTCGTCCCTGAATTCTGGTCCGCGTCCCGTGTCCCGGTCTCCAGATTGTGGGGTGAAATTCCAAATTTATTCTAACTAATACTAACTAGTTTTTCGGCCAAAACTCAAAATTTTTCTTAGCCACCTACCCCTTTTTATAAAGCAGATCGATAGGCCGCGCGGAGACGCGTCTCTGGACACCTCGCCCGTGTCGCTATTCCGAAAACTCGTAAAAAATTTCTGAAAGAAGTGTTTATCGATATATCGCTGCTGATACCAAAATCTACCTAAGGAAGCAAGCAAGTCGAAAAAAAAACGTTGATATCTTCGCTTCCAGATGCGCGATTTTGAAGCTGTTTTCAGAATTTTTAGGCAAAACTAGGCCTAGGCCGCCTACGTTCTGTGACAATATTCCACGCACCTACAAGCGCGTCTGGACCTCTTCTCTGCGAAATACTTGAAAATACTTCTTTTTCCACAGTAAATCCTGTAAAATAATTGTTATTCCAAATTCCTTTGCAAAAATAGTTTCAGTTTATAGTTTAAATAGTACTTACCCTTCGTCCCTGAATTCTGGTCCGCGTCCCGTGTCCCGGTCTCCAGATTGTGGGGTGAAATTCCAAATTTATTCTAACTAATACTAACTAGTTTTTCGGCCAAAACTCAAAATTTTTCTTAGCCACCTACCCCTTTTTATAAAGCAGATCGATAGGCCGTGCGGAGACGCGTCTCTGGACACCTCGCCCGTGTCGCTATTCCGAAAACTCGTAAAAATTTTCTGAAAGAAGTGTTTATCGATATATCGCTGCTGATACCAAAATCTACCTAAGGAAGCAAGCAAGTCGAAAACAAAAACGTTGATATCTTCGCTTCCAGATGCGCGATTTTGAAGATGTTTTCAGAATTTTTAGACAAAACTAGGCCTAGGCCGCCTACGTTCTGTGACAATATTCCACGCACCTACAAGCGCGTCTGGACCTCTTCTCTGCGAAATACTCGAAAATACTTCTTTTTCCACAGTAAATCCTTTAAAATAATTGTTATTCCAAATTCCTTTGCAAAAATAGTTTCAGTTTATAGTTTAAATAGTACTTACCCTTCGTCCCTGAATTCTGGTCCGCGTCCCGTGTCCCGGTCTCCAGATTGTGGGGTGAAATTCCAAATTTATTCTAACTAATACTAACTAGTTTTTCGGCCAAAACTTAAAATTTTTCTTAGCCACCTACCCCTTTTTATAAAGCAGATCGATAGGCCGCGCGGAGACGCGTCTCTGGACACCTCGCCCGTGTCGCTATTCCGAAAACTCGTAAAAAATTTCTGAAAGAAGTGTTTATCGATATATCGCTGCTGATACCAAAATCTACCTAAGGAAGCAAGCAAGTCGAAAACAAAAACGTTGATATCTTCGCTTCCAGATGCGCGATTTTGAAGCTGTTTTCAGAATTTTTAGACAAAACTAGGCCTAGGCCGCCTACGTTCTGTGACAATATTCCACGCACCTACAAGCGCGTCTGGACCTCTTCTCTGCGAAATACTCGAAAATACTTCTTTTTCCACAGTAAATCCTTTAAAATAATTGTTATTCCAAATTCCTTTGCAAAAATAGTTTCAGTTTATAGTTTAAATAGTACTTACCCTTCGTCCCTGAATTCTGGTCCGCGTCCCGTGTCCCGGTCTCCAGATTGTGGGGTGAAATTCCAAATTTATTCTAACTAATACTAACTAGTTTTTCGGCCAAAACTCAAAATTTTTCTTAGCCACCTACCCCTTTTTATAAAGCAGATCGATAGGCCGCGCGGAGACGCGTCTCTGGACACCTCGCCCGTGTCGCTATTCCGAAAACTCGTAAAAAATTTCTGAAAGAAGTGTTTATCGATATATCGCTGCTGATACCAAAATCTACCTAAGGAAGCAAGCAAGTCGAAAAAAAAACGTTGATATCTTCGCTTCCAGATGCGCGATTTTGAAGCTGTTTTCAGAATTTTTAGGCAAAACTAGGCCTAGGCCGCCTACGTTCTGTGACAATATTCCACGCACCTACAAGCGCGTCTGGACCTCTTCTCTGCGAAATACTTGAAAATACTTCTTTTTCCACAGTAAATCCTTTAAAATAATTGTTATTCCAAATTCCTTTGCAAAAATAGTTTCAGTTTATAGTTTAAATAGTACTTACCCTTCGTCCCTGAATTCTGGTCCGCGTCCCGTGTCCCGGTCTCCAGATTGTGGGGTGAAATTCCAAATTTATTCTAACTAATACTAACTAGTTTTTCGGCCAAAACTCAAAATTTTTCTTAGCCACCTACCCCTTTTTATAAAGCAGATCGATAGGCCGTGCGGAGACGCGTCTCTGGACACCTCGCCCGTGTCGCTATTCCGAAAACTCGTAAAAATTTTCTGAAAGAAGTGTTTATCGATATATCGCTGCTGATACCAAAATCTACCTAAGGAAGCAAGCAAGTCGAAAACAAAAACGTTGATATCTTCGCTTCCAGATGCGCGATTTTGAAGATGTTTTCAGAATTTTTAGACAAAACTAGGCCTAGGCCGCCTACGTTCTGTGACAATATTCCACGCACCTACAAGCGCGTCTGGACCTCTTCTCTGCGAAATACTCGAAAATACTTCTTTTTCCACAGTAAATCCTTTAAAATAATTGTTATTCCAAATTCCTTTGCAAAAATAGTTTCAGTTTATAGTTTAAATAGTACTTACCCTTCGTCCCTGAATTCTGGTCCGCGTCCCGTGTCCCGGTCTCCAGATTGTGGGGTGAAATTCCAAATTTATTCTAACTAATACTAACTAGTTTTTCGGCCAAAACTTAAAATTTTTCTTAGCCACCTACCCCTTTTTATAAAGCAGATCGATAGGCCGCGCGGAGACGCGTCTCTGGACACCTCGCCCGTGTCGCTATTCCGAAAACTCGTAAAAAATTTCTGAAAGAAGTGTTTATCGATATATCGCTGCTGATACCAAAATCTACCTAAGGAAGCAAGCAAGTCGAAAACAAAAACGTTGATATCTTCGCTTCCAGATGCGCGATTTTGAAGCTGTTTTCAGAATTTTTAGACAAAACTAGGCCTAGGCCGCCTACGTTCTGTGACAATATTCCACGCACCTACAAGCGCGTCTGGACCTCTTCTCTGCGAAATACTCGAAAATACTTCTTTTTCCACAGTAAATCCTTTAAAATAATTGGTATTCCAAATTCCTTTGCAAAAATAGTTTCAGTTTATAGTTTAAATAGTACTTACCCTTCGTCCCTGAATTCTGGTCCGCGTCCCGTGTCCCGGTCTCCAGATTGTGGGGTGAAATTCCAAATTTATTCTAACTAATACTAACTAGTTTTTCGGCCAAAACTCAAAATTTTTCTTAGCCACCTACCCCTTTTTATATAAAACAGATCGATAGGCCGCGCGGAGACGCGTCTCTGGACACCTCGCCCGTGTCGCTATTCCGAAAACTCGTAAAAAATTTCTGAAAGAAGTGTTTATCGATATATCGCTGCTGATACCAAAATCTACCTAAGGAAGCAAGCAAGTCGAAAACAAAAACGTTGATATCTTCGCTTCCAGATGCGCGATTTTGAAGCTGTTTTCAGAATTTTTAGACAAAACTAGGCCTAGGCCGCCTACGTTCTGTGACAATATTCCACGCACCTACAAGCGCGTCTGGACCTCTTCTCTGCGAAATACTCGAAAATACTTCTTTTTCCACAGTAAATCCTTTAAAATAATTGTTATTCCAAATTCCTTTGCAAAAATAGTTTCAGTTTATAGTTTAAATAGTACTTACCCTTCGTCCCTGAATTCTGGTCCGCGTCCCGTGTCCCGGTCTCCAGATTGTGGGGTGAAATTCCAAATTTATTCTAACTAATACTAACTAGTTTTTCGGCCAAAACTCAAAATTTTTCTTAGCCACCTACCCCTTTTTATAAAGCAGATCGATAGGCCGCGCGGAGACGCGTCTCTGGACACCTCGCCCGTGTCGCTATTCCGAAAACTCGTAAAAAATTTCTGAAAGAAGTGTTTATCGATATATCGCTGCTGATACCAAAATCTACCTAAGGAAGCAAGCAAGTCGAAAACAAAAACGTTGATATCTTCGCTTCCAGATGCGCGATTTTGAAGCTGTTTTCAGAATTTTTAGACAAAACTAGGCCTAGGCCGCCTACGTTCTGTGACAATATTCCACGCACCTACAAGCGCGTCTGGACCTCTTCTCTGCGAAATACTCGAAAATACTTCTTTTTCCACAGTAAATCCTTTAAAATAATTGTTATTCCAAATTCCTTTGCAAAAATAGTTTCAGTTTATAGTTTAAATAGTACTTACCCTTCGTCCCTGAATTCTGGTCCGCGTCCCGTGTCCCGGTCTCCAGATTGTGGGGTGAAATTCCAAATTTATTCTAACTAATACTAACTAGTTTTTCGGCCAAAACTCAAAATTTTTCTTAGCCACCTACCCCTTTTTATAAAGCAGATCGATAGGCCGCGCGGAGACGCGTCTCTGGACACCTCGCCCGTGTCGCTATTCCGAAAACTCGTAAAAAATTTCTGAAAGAAGTGTTTATCGATATATCGCTGCTGATATTACAATCACAAGTCTGTTATTACAATAAATGGTTTAGAATTAAAAATGCGTGATATGTGATAACAAAATTAAAAAATATTTATTCGTTATATTTATTTTACTTATAGCTAACAAATTGCTACAATTATTTGCACAATTTTAATTTTTACTTCAGCTAAATAAGATGTGAAATAGATGTCAAGAAACTTAGAAGCAATTTGTATTATGAAATGTTTTAAATTTTAATTGGATTATATCGCCATAAATATTAGCTAGCTTATTACTAGTTAGCTTTGATCATGGTCGAAGTAATTAAGCAATAAATAAGAATATTAGACTACTCAAAATGAAAAAAAAAAACTACTTACAAAATAGGTGATTTTAAGGTTAAGTATGGGCAGTTTGTTTACATTATTTATTTCACATTTTATTTGGCTTTAGTAAATATTGGTCGGTATTGAGGTCATAGCTTAAGAATTCATTTTCTTTACGGAAAGAGGATTGAAACTAAACCTCAAATTTTAATCGTAAAATAATAATATTACTTAAATCATCTTAAACATTTTTGGTCTATCTGCTAGAAATACGACAAAGACCATATTAAAACGTGTTTTTTAAACTTTTTTTTGCGTCATGTTTACCGCAAGTAAACGTTTTTTCTTTCTTTCTTTAAAAAATCGTTACCACAAATTCATGCAATAACGAATCTGTTGTTTATTAAGTTAATACGGTAAATATTTTAAGGTTAAAATATAGCAGTGTCCCACTTAAAGTCTTAATATTATCGTGCGAAACTTAAACGTTCTTGTTTATGCCTTTCTTTCAAAAACGGCTTCCTAGCTGGTCTTCAGTGATGCAAGCCTTCAGAGTGCACAGCGAACGGTTCATAATGACGTGTTTAATAATACTGCAAAATATCTCGTTGGTATGAAACCATTTGTTTCATATTCATTCACCATTTGACGTCGCTGCTCCTCGATAATAAGCCTCTTCCTCATACCTCTTAACCCTCACAGTATTTCTCTAGAACAAAGAATAACATTGTATTTATTACACATAATAATTATTTATCATTCACTAATCGAATTAAACCTCATAATGAATTTAAAACTTTAAAGGCATCTTCTGTCTCAACAATACCTCTGTTCTATCAACAATACCTTTGATTAAGATTTATGTTTAGTAAAATATGAAATATTTAAATGATAACACTCACACTTAGTCCGGTTTCATTAGATATTTGTGTAAATTACATTCACTTTTACGCAGCGCAGTAATATTTGATCTCCCTTCAATATTTATATTTGACTGCATTTTGAATATAATAACCACAACACCGCTAACACCTAAATACTCGTCACCAACAATAACCACGAAGCAACAAAGTTTTATTAAGCGAATACGCGTAACGAACTGCGTCTGTCTACGCCACAGAAATCGAATAATTTACTTAGTTTTCTGTGGTCTACCTTCTAAACTTTAATATTTATGTGAACAAGACGACCGAAACAAAAAACGAATGATTATTGAACTAGTCATTATTAAAAAATAACAAAAACTATGAGTAGTAATTATTAGAAAATTACAAGCAAACCGCAGATGAGATTTGAACCTTCGCTCGGCTCGCCATAATCGCACATACCAAAGCACGTTATCCACTGAGCAAGCATGCCATATACTGTATTGACAGAAATTATGAGTAGTATACTATTGGGCATTCTGTCCCACCTATCGCGCAGTCGAACTAGTTCGCCTACGCTCCGTTGGGACAGAATGCCCAATAGTATATGGATTCGGATAAATTTAAGCATTCTAAATCCCACCTATCGCTCAACGAAGTAAACAGTGGTATAGAACGCTCAACAATCGACCAATGATCGTCGGGCATTCTGTCCCACCTGTCGAACTAGTTCGTCTACGCTCATTTGGGACAGAATGCCCAATAGTAAACGGATTCAGATAAACTTTAAGCATTATAATTATCCATCTATCGTTCGGCAAAGTAAATTCGCTGTACAAAGAGTAAGTACATTTACACCTTTTGAATATGGTGGTGCGGGAAATGGGAAATAATCGGAAGGCTGCACAATACCTTGAGATTCTCGTCACGGTCTTCTGTAGCGATGTGGGCAGTCAACACCACAAAAATACATCAAATTGACATCGATTTTTGTTCGGAGCATGGAATGAGCTCGAGCACACGTTGTCAGCCATATTTTTCTACATTGTCTTCTTCTCGCTCGAACGACGGTGTTGGGTATGTGCAGGAGAGGGATGGGAATAGGAAATCCGTCATCAACCAAACAAGTAAAACAAAACTAAAGTCTTTTTAATTATTTTTATTTATCAATAAAAAACCTTGGATGTTCTTCAAACAATTTGTCAACCGAACGCACGAAATCTTGTAATTTACACCACTGTGATGTGTCCGTATTGGTTTGGAACTTGATACGGACAAGTGCCTTCTTCCACAACGCCATGGAATCGGTATCACGCGCATCGCCTGTTTTGTAAACTTTACAGTCAACATAATATTCACCATCGATGTCCGCATTTCGTCGCTCGCTGCCATTAGCCACCCGGTTTACGAAGAATGATGATAAAACCGGTTGATTGCTCGATGACCCATCATTGACTTCTGTATCAGTTTCAGTATTCCGACTGATACCGAATACATCGATAGAACTGCTTGATTTTTTCTTGCTGAAATAACATAGAAAAGAAAGTGGTTAATCACATTATTTCTTAAAACAGACATTTTACTTTTGTATTAAGAGATCAACAGTAATATTTTGTAGAAGCTCGATGCCGTTCGATCAGCACACATACAAAATCCAATCGTGGTGGTCATGTCACCGTTTGAACGCTTGAATTAGTGACTGAACACTAGAATGGAACACAGTCAACAACGCGATGCGTTGAAGCAATCGAACGCAGCAATTTAGTAAAACATGATCAACAGTCGGTGATGCTGAATATAGCATGCTCGACTCTAAATTTAAAAGTCGCACAGCGTTATCGAAATATCAAGATAAAGTATTTGACTCAACATTGATCACACAACAAATTTTGATTAGATAGGTACCTTGGATTTGATAAGTTCGTTAATGACCCTGACTTGCGCTTCCTGCTGCTGTTGTTGACAGGCTGTTTCTTTCCAATGACTGCAGTTGGGTGATAGACCTCGCACTCAGATTCAGACCTGAAATAAAGACATAATAATATTTTAATAAAAATATTCCATACCTTTTTTTTTATTTTTTTTTTGGGTGGTAAATCATCAAATAACTTCTCCCGCTCTGGGCGGAGCGGGAGGGCGTGTCAGACTCTTACTGACTAAAACCCACCCGTGTTCCTTCGGTTGCCCTGTTGCCGGGGGCCACGATCTCCCTTTCGGTTTTCTTCGCACCCCCGGCAGGCATCGGCCCTAACGGACCCCGTCAATTCTGCTGACATCTCTTTGAAGCGCGCGTGGAACACAACGCGCCGTCGACCCGGACCTGGTCCTTATCGGACGGCGAGCTACCCATTGCTCACCGCCCGCAAGCCCGCGCCTACGGTGGCCGGAAATCGGCCTGCGATTCCCGACGCCCTGGGCGTCTCCTCCTGCGGCGGTTAGGGTTAGGGGCGTGAGGGCGCGAAATTTGCCTCTCCCTCACGCGTTCCGCCTCCTCCTTCGCGAGCATTACTGCTTCGCAGAAGGAGGTGACGGCCTCCCATTTCCTCTCGCTCCCTACCATGGCCCTAATCAGGGCCGGACGCGAGAGATCACCGCCGCCGATCGCCTCCACGAGGACACGGCGATGCTCCGCCCAAGCCGGGCAGACCTCCACCGTATGCTCCACCGTGTAAATATTCCATACCTACGACCATTCTCCAAATGTTTGTTTTTTATCCAATACACGATACAATACAAAACATACACTGTTTTACATGAAAAATGCATATAAATATTATGATTTATTTATATGTGTATGCACAATGATTAGTCAATACGATTTCTTTCAGACAACCTTAACATGGACAACAAAATATTATAGACAAGTAAAAGAAGGATAGTACACAGTTTAGAAACATAATTACACTTACATTTCTTATTATACTTACATTTTTTCAATCTGCGATTGTTTCCACGAGATGCTTGATGAGTTGACTGCAGCAAGCGCAGGTTAAGATGTCAGCAGGTAATCAACACCAAAAGCAACAACAACTGGTAATTAGGTATATAATAATAACTTAGCGTTCGCAATGTACTTCTTGAAGACTGTCTCCACATTAAAATTCGACTGTGTCTAGTTCTCCGATAGCATGATGTTTTAAGTCAAAATCGTGTGATAATCCACTATAATTAAAAATGGTCGCAAACCATTAAGTTATAATAAATAAATCAACTGTTTTTCTTATACGTATTATATCAAAGCAAAAATGTTATTTCAGGAATTAAAGTACAAACAGTTTCAACACGTATAGTATCGATTACTGTTCTGCCGTCCGTTAACTTAAAGGGCGCAAAGCCACAAAATCAAATTTTGAGTTATGAGCGAAAAACGCGGGAAATATTTGAAAAATATGCCACTTAAAAACCATAGGTCGTACAACATAAAATTAAACGTTCAAAGATAGCTTGTTAAATTTACAAACTAATAGCGATAACCTTGTTGAAATACAATATATTTTAAGTAGAAAAAAAACACCTTTTTCCTTTTAGCAGTGCATAATTTGGTGATTTTAAAATAAACACTTACCTAAAAAGTCACTAAGTCCACCTTAGCGACTTTATAGCTTATGATTTCGACATAAATGAAGCGTTTTATTTTTGTGTACAAAAACTATTCCAAATTTCTTAGCTAAAAAGGCATTTAGTTACTTAGCGGCTTTATACTTATGTATTACCGATTTCCATTTAGCATTAATTCTTAGCTATAATAACACAATAGCGTTTTAGTGTCTTTATAGGTAAGTTTTTTGAATTTTGTGTCTTTTTAGGAATATTTTATTTCATTATTGTTATTTTATTTTACACTTAAAGGCCGTTAAATGTTAAAACTTTTATCTTAGCGACTTTTTAGTTATGGATTTAGGACTGAATTTTCGAAAAGAAAAACAAAATATATCAAATTCGTTTATTAAAACTTCCGAGAACTTAATAATAAAAACAAACTACTTGAAAAATTAAAACCTAAAATAATACCCTTTCTTGAAAAATAAAACATCTGAATAAAAAATTACAAAATCTTTCAAAACAATTAAACAAAGTTTAAAAAGGTACGTATACTTACTTAATTATGAAAATTTGACATTTTTAATGTCTAACATTATAATATTCTTTATTAATTACTTAAAATTATAAAAATGGCACTTGAATCAGTCTTTTAGTTACTTAATATAATTGTTCTACCTCTAATATCATTTGTTTCAGTCTCATTTGTATTTTCTGCATCATTTGTTGGTAAATTGTTCCAAAATGTTAGTTTGTGTGGAGGAATTATGGCAGCTAACTTATCTATGATGGTAACTTTTCTCGCAGCGTCAATACCTTTTGGTGATGAACGATAAGTAATACTCATGATACGTGGACTTTTCAGGTATTTATCGTTCATAAAACGCAATGCAGTAAATTCATTGTCGAAGTTATTTTTATAATAAAGGTCAAAATCGTTTCGTTTAAATGTTACCTGTACAATGTTTTTTAAATATGCTCTAGGGTTGGATTTTTGAATGCGCCTATCTGATATCAAATTTGGAATGTTTATAAAGTTTTCTGGTAAGAGTGATTGTACGATTACTTTGCTGTTATTTATAGACGAAACAGCATCTACAAAATCTTGAAAGTCGTACAATTTCCCCTTTTTTTTCATAGCTAGTTCAACTTGATGGTGCACTTGATCTGAGCTCATAAATGTATGTCCAGGTTCAAAGTAATACAACGTGATATTGTTTGTAGAAATTAAATCACTGTTCACCATATGAACCAGCAATGAATATAACAACCAGTTTTTATTTTGTGCACTACAATTATCAAGCCAAATGTTCACATTATCAACATCGCGATTGCGAATCAAAAAGACATAAAACGCACTCATTATGTCATCCTGTTTGCGTCCCGCTATTCCATCATGCCAAATAACAGTTACTGGTTTGTTACTATTGGTTATTTTTCCGACAGGCGCAAAAGTTTGATTGAAGGCAATAAGGCGCGGACAAAAAATAACTGACTTAAATGTTTCCATTCGGGGCAGCATAATGACTTTTTCCAAATCAGCAGTAAAAAAATATTTGCTTTTCATTTTGTGGCAAATCTTTATGAGCAGTGTAAAGTTGTCTTGCTTTTGTATATTTCTCATGGTGCTGATAGTACTGTACACAAATGCTACATTCTGCCAGCAACTGGGCAATTGCATCATGCGTAGTCTGTTTATTATGCAAGTGATACGACTCACACACCTCGCACTCTTCATTGCCAAGTCGTGTGAATGAAATGTTCATGCTTTTTAAATGCTTACGATAAAGCTCATATGACACGACTTCACTTGGATTTTTTTCACAATAATCTTTGTGCATGTGTCTGATATTAATATCACTTGGTAAGTAACGTCTTGAAGGAGCATGCTCTCGTCTATGGTGCGGTTCGTATGGATGAAAAGATTCGACGTGGTAGGTAAGTCGTTGTCGATCATAAGCGGGTGTTTTTACGTGTTTGCCTCGGTGGTCGATATCATTGACATTATCGACTAATCGTAAAACTTTATCATTATTTTCTTTAAACCCAAGTGTAGTTAAAAAAAAAAAACTTTACACACCTCACACACTTTTCCGTCACCCTGTCCTGTCTTAAGTGTAAAGGACCTTCTTGGATTTCTAACTGGCTCTTTGGTATACTTTCTTTTTGGAACCGCTATGGATATTGTTTGCCGTATGTATAGTAGTCTCCGTTCCCAAGTAAGGCTCCAGTATTCTTGATTTAGTTTATTCCGCTGTTCTTCATTAATATGCGTGGAACATTTTCTGAAACATTTTTCATTACATCCTGGTTTTACAATGTACTCCATCATTTTAATTTGCTATTTTTCATCAATTTTGTGAGCCAAACTGGTCTTATAAACTTTACGTTTCTTAGAAGGGACGCAGTTGAAGTTACTATTTCCACTCTCTTGAATGGCGTCGATGGTATTTCGACGCTTGCGCGTACTATTTTCTAATTCTATGTATTTAACTTCGCGGAAATCGATAGTGCTACGTCTTTTCTTGGTTAGAGCTCTTTCCGTAGGATGGTCCGACCGGAGTTCTAAGGACTCTAAGTTGTTTTGAACCAAAGCTTTTTGCTTTGAAGTTGCGGTCACTCATTTCTTTAGATGTATTATCCTTGTCAAGAATTGAGTCAGTAGGATCACAATCGACCGGGATTAATTGACAGTTTTTGGATGGCATGCAGTCGGAATTGTTGCTCTTGTGTATTGCGTCATCGACAGTATCACGTCTTTTCTTCGACAAAATAATATTATTGATGGATTTGACCGGTTGCTGTAGCTGAAGAGGTGCATGTCTGGCTGATGTTGATGCCTGTAAGTTACTTTTGACCAAAGCCTTTTGACTTGAAGATGTAGTTGGAAAGTCTTCGTCGGAATCATCACTTGAGTTAGGAATATAATCTTTGTCGCGAACTGAGTCATCAGAATCGAAATCGAGGGCTACTGAACATTTAATTTTGGCAATGGTGATTCTGGCATAAAATTATCGGTAAAACGTTCTTTGTTATTGTGTGTAGCCGGACTAATTAAATGATTAAATTTACACAATTGCTGTTCTTCAGATATAGAAGGCATTTTTTCATAACAAGTCAAATCCTTGAGTTCAAGCGTAGGTGTTTTACTTGGTGAAGGTAATGATTCACAAGCAGTATATGAAGAAAAGGTCTCGTTCAAGTTATCTACATGTATTGCTAGATCTTGAAGGTAGTGAGAACGTAATGTGGTTTGTGTCTCGCAGAATTTGTCAAACACCTGTGATGTCATGGAGTATGGCCGTGCGTAAAATTTATTAATTATCTCTTTTATTATTGGATCCACTTTTTTTTTCGTTGTTTCTTTGCTTGATATCGGAATTGAGGTAACATCATTTTTTTCAGCACCTACCATATTGAGTATTGCTTTGGCTCGTGACGATAACACCGATCTTCTCGATCTGTTAAAAAAAAAACATGCTAAAATGTAGATAGATTGAGTACAAAATATCATGCTCAACAAAACGTACACCAACATAATAACCACATAATACCACCAGATCAGGACGCGAACCTAAGAAGCCAGCAAAATAAAATAGCCCAATTTGAATAATCCCGTCTACTATAAGCTGCCTAAATCATTACTTAACACGATTATTAGTTTCAGCAAATACTCCATACATCAAAGACCATGCATACAACTTAAAGCGAAAAACCCGCGGTCGACCGCGATAGCTATTTGGTAGGTATCTATTTGACATGGCGCATAGTAACTGGAACGTTATAAAAATCCCGGTTACCATTTTGAAGGTTTGTGCTTATGAGACCCAAAAATTATTTATTTACTGCAATAACTACTTTAAAATAGTATTTACTTACCTCGGCATTTTGTCAGTCATTGTTAATGTGGCGGGAATCCTTCCGCTCCGCGAGCGACACACGTCCTCCCGCGACGACGATGACTTAACTGCGCGGGGGAGAGAGCCTGCGAGAGGCGAGAGCAGATAGCGTCTTTTTAGCCAATTATTGTGGCTTAGTGTCTTTTAAGCGATGGATTAATACCATAAAATGAGTAACTAACGGCTTTTAGAGATTTGAGAAAAGTATTTCTTGATTATTATCGTATGAGTCCTACGCTAAAAAGTCGTCAGCAGATTTTAACGTCTTTCTAGTGTAGTATTTTTATTAGACGCCTTTTTAGCCTAGGTTATTGATGCAAACTACGACAATGCTTCTTGGCTTGAAAGTAATTAAAGTATCTTTACGACTTTTTAGTGTAGTAGTGTCAAAAAAACGTCTTTTTTGCCAAGCAAAACTTACGAAAAATATAAAAAATTATGGCGTTAAGGGTTACATGTAACCTTTTAGTTAAGTATGGATGGTTAACGTACTTTAAGTAGCGTAAACTATTACTTTTTTAGTGTTTAACGACCTTTTCGTTAAAAATATTTTAAAAAGTATAAACATTAGAAATATGATACTTAGACAGATCGATAGAGATTTTTTTTCTACATACGATGGCGCTGAAACCTCAAAATCGACCCTCTGAGGGTTAACGCCTTTCTTGTTAATGGACGGCAGTGTTGATGTAGCGAAAATACTTAGGGCTGGCAAACTATCGCAGGACTGTCACAACTGGTTACCTCGGTCCTGGAACGTAAATGGCATATGATAGAAAAACAGTCGGGTTTTAGTTCAGAACAAGTCTGATAGTACCTTCTCCTCCACCCAAGGAGGGAGGTCTCAACGGATGATTTCCCGATTTAAAAAAGGGTTGACAAACTAGATTATAATAATAAAAAGATAAGTTCAAAAAGTTTAGCAGAGTGTTACTTTTTTGGACTTATTTTAAATTATTTTGAGGTTATCCTTTTATAATAAAGTATTTGCAGAGCCGCTTTACTTTTAGGATTTAAGATTAGGAGTCTTGGACATACATACATACATACTGACTGGTTAAAATCATAACCCTCTTTTTTGCTTCGCCGTAGTCGAGTGATGAACAAACTTCTATAAGGTAATTGTGCATGCATGCCATCCTTAACCCAGTTGTTACTGAAACTTTTTTTATCTCCAATCACAGTAATTTTTTAGTATTGTTACCTTGATGCATATAGTAAACATGGAAAAATACCAAAAAAAAACTGAGTTTTCAGGAAAGCTCGGAAAATGCGGATCGTTTTAACGATCAGTAGTAATAGGCAGGTAGGTTAACGCTCATATAACTACCACTTTATCGATTGTATCCTATTTTAAATTAAAGAAACAGTTATAATTACGAAAAAGGCTTTATCATCTAAATATAAAACGTTAATTAACAAACAAGTCTATGTAGGAGTATGGTAAGTAACAAAACACGTTTTAGGGTGCAAATGGATTTTACATTTTTGACAGGTGAAGTTTGTATTTTTTTTGCAAAGTGAACATCGAAGCTGAGAGTCATTGTACTCTACTAGATGATCAACTCTATCATAGCGTGAAGTTTCCCTGTATGTTCTAGGAGTGGGACAAGGACCGCGTTTCTCATTTTTTTTATGTTTCCAAGATACCTCTGGCGATAGTTCTCCGGAATGTGAGATGATCGTACTCTCCTCCATTCGTTTTTTAAACTTGCCACGCATTGTGAGTCGCCATGTCCAAGCAGTGACAAAACAATGAGAAATACCATTTCTTGCCACGGATAGATGTACGATAAAGACCAATGTTTTGGTCGGACCTATCGACTCCCCCCATATTTTCATTGTAGCTTTTTATAATTGCAGGCTGATCGATGTATACATATTTTTTCTGCTGATGCGAGAACCGTTTAGCTTTATGTAAGGGCTCGATGTTTTCTGAATTGGATGCAACCGACACCACACTATTATCATTCCATTTGACCAAAATATGCTCTGGTTGGCTAGACTTGTACTTGAATGTGCCTCTTTCTGTCTTCTTGAATTCTTTATTGGACGGCAAAGGACACTTTTTTGTAGGGTCCTCGCGAATTGTTCCAGTGGCTTTGAGCCCTCTGTTACTCAATTCGTGGAAGAGTGGAATAGAAGAAAAGAAATTGTCAAAGAATAAGTGACAAGGCACACCTGGGTGACGAAATTGTAAATGATCAGCAAAACGCAAAATCACACCAGCTCCCATACCTAACTGCCTATAAGCCGGTGGAATAATTGCTGCATGGCCTTGGTACGGATCAAACCATAGTACGTATCCCAATCTAGTCGCTCCAACCCAGAACTTATATCCCCATCTAATCGGTTTTCCACGTATAAATTGTTTACAGCTGTGTCCTCCATAATATGGTACCATAGCCTCGTCTTTGCTGTACATTTCTTCTAAAGGAGCCATATTCAGGAATATTTCGTTCAGGACATTGAAAAGCGGTCTCAACTTTGCAAATTTGTCATTTCCAGTAGTTATCTGAGCGTTGTCACAACAGTGGAGGTGAGTCATGATAAATGTAAATTTATCCCCTCGACATGGCGTTATATATATTATAATACTAAAATCAGTGTCTGATGATTTCTCCCAGTACATGTATCTTCGGGGAACTTCGATATATCCACTGTAAAGAAGTATAGCAAGGAAACACTTCATTTCACTCGTTGTCACATTGCCCACTTTGTTCTTTTGAATCGCGTAAATATTTGTATATTTGACCAATAATTCGATAACAGAGTAATCAAACATACAGTCAAAGTAATACATGGGTGTTTGAAGGTATCTTGGCCCATGGTTTTCTTGCCATTGTGGTCGGTCGCGAGGATTATGGCGATTTCTCCAAGTATATGTTTGATTTTTTGGTACGGTTGGATCAACAAAAGGAATGGCTGACGTGCTGCTAATAACTGGAGCTGAATTAGATGTAGATGGCTCAGGTTGCCGACCTTCCACAATTAGGGGTTCACTGTCACCAACCATGATAGAAAAAAATATATATAACAACTGTCATGAGAAAATAACGTAAGGATTTATATGACATCTATATCAAACCTGGAAGATTATTCAGAGTTACAAACTCCTCATCACCAGAATCTTCATCTGTAACATCAGCATTCGCGTTATCTGGTGGTAAAATAGTTATATTTCTTGGAAATGGGGCATCATCATCTAATTGTTCCAATTCGTCAACGATTTCATTGAGAGACAATGGTTTATCGGTATTCCTGGGTCTGAAAGTCAAAAATACATCCCCAAATTACGACCGATCGTTAAAACGATCATCAAATATAATATCATTTGTTTTTTATAAAAGATATAACAAGATCAAATTTTAATTCACAGTTTTGTTAGACAGGTTATAAATTTATAAAAAAACGTGCATAAAATAAATTTCAATCACAAGCTGATTTGTAAACACTTACCGTTTTGACGACATAGTGAAAGTTAATTACGCCAATACGGACTAAAATACAAACGCACTTCAAAATTATGATCATAAGATAATTTTCTATGCACCGAAACACTGTCAAACGATCACTGCAGCGATTGGTATACAATAAGCAAAAGTTATCCGCTCGTTATTATTTTTAAATTGAGGGTATTCCACAGTATTTTTTTTGATCTTTATAACGATCGGTCGTTATAAGTGGGTTAACCAAGATAGCTGTTCACGCGCGAACTCAGGGACGCGAGAGATGCGGTGTGGTAACACTGCGCATTCGCATCGCATCGCACCACACGCCGCCGCCGCCGGCGCGCCGAGCCGCCGACCGGGGCGTCGCGTCGCACAGTGGAACGAATGTATGGAAGCGGTTGGACGTAGACATGTCCGAAAAATAAGAGTAAAATTATGACAAACTAATGATGCCATCTTATTCGATTACTTAATGCCTTCATAAATTGTGGTGATGAATTTCTTCATAACTCCCATATTTCGGGAGTAATTTGAGAAAATGTGAAATTTTACTATGAAAATGAGTGTATTGAGCTCTCTCCCTCCTGATTCCGGGCTTGTTTCAAGTAGCGGTCTCTAATATCGTAATGCTATTACTAAGAGCTATATTTAATACTAAGACACATAGTGCGCCAAATGTGCACTTTCTGGGATAAAAGGAAATGAAAATTTAAAAAAAAAAACGTTTTTTCCCCATTTGTATTTACTTTAAACCGCAGACAGACTTATTAAGAGGTCTATAAATATATTATATATATACAGAAATATATATTAACAAAAATATTCACAAGAACTGATGAGAGTATGACTTTTAAGTAAGTTGATAATAAATTACCTAGTTTCATTAAAAGTACAATAAATAATTAAGACGTAAGCTCTAATTTACTAAGTTACACATTTTAAAACAATAACATCATTTAATTATCTTCGTCATCATCATCATCATCAATTAATTCAAATTCAGAATCGATGTCCGCTAAATCATTTATGTTAACAAATTCGATATCACTTTTCTCAGAATCCGTAAGCTCATAAAATTCCTTAAAAGAAGATTTTTTTACAAACTTATTTCCTTTTGGACGGATACTTGTAACAAGTGGATCAGAAGACAGTAAAAGATTGTGCATAATATCTTCATTGCATGAGATACTGCTATGCTTTCGAGAATGCCCCTCTCTATATTTTCTAAAATCTTTATTTCTAGCCTCAGATGCCTCTTCGGATAGAAAACCAATGGGCACAATTGACATGTTCTGAACTATGTCTGGCCCATGCATTAAAATTTTATGAAGTGAAGAAGGCATATAATACCATGGGTATAACTCCACGTAAAGCTTAGCAGTATCAAAGCAGAACTCTCGGAATTTAGTTACGTTGATCTTCTCTCCTGATGAAATACACTGCAAGATCACACAGATTTTTCTTAAAAGCATAGCATCTATTCCGGTCAGTTCAGCAGATTTAGTGTAGTTTTCAAAAAATCTCCTTGCCGAGTTGCCATTGTTGGTGGATCCACTGCCTTGTTTCACAACATCGAGAAGTAAGCCCGTTTCTCTTCTTACAGCCTCTTGAACTCTTTTCTTCCTGTCATCAACTTGCCTTTTTGCTATATCACCCCTTACTTGCCATGATTTTATGTCTAATTTGTAGGAAATGTGTAATAAGCATTCCATTGAGCGAATCCAAGCGTGAAGGGTGCTTAAGCTATATTTATACATGTCCTCGTTTGCGTGTTTATCTTTGATTAACTCTAAATTATTCATTTCTTTAGGACAAGCCTTGCATATGTCACACACTGAAGCTGCTGTATTGGATATAATGGAATGAATTTTACCATCAATCATTGTCAACAGCAGTTGGTGTTTGACACTAATTCCATCAGTGATGGTGGATGGAGTTAAGGCTTCAATCTCTGCTTCGATTTCAGCCATCTCTCTCTGCACATTTTCTTTGGTTTCCTTTATAAACTTAAACAATATTGGCCGGCAAAATGAAGTGGAAGATGGTCGCTCGTTTTCCCAAATTGTTACACCTTTTGAGACGAGCCGCAGTGGTACAAGACTAATCATAAAATTACTAGCAAGATCGATTTGCTCATCTTCACTCGTCCTTTGATGATAAATGCTTTGGCTAGATGATCCGTCAAAACCCCATTTGCTGGTCAATACGAGCTGTTGATTGGGATCAACAGGGGTTTCTAACGACCTAATAAGTCTTCTTGAGGTTAAATCCATCAAGGCTTGTAATTTGATTTTTGCAGAGCTCTCTGTAACTGTGAGATCTTCTTTGGCCGGATAGCACTTAATTTTTTCTTTAACCAACATGTAGTAACTCGGGTATTGAAGAGCTCCTTCTTGAGTGTTGAAATCCCGAAGAGTGTTATAGCGCCATTTCGATAAGTTCATCGATACATAAAGAGCCAATGCCTTCAAAGGGGATATTTCCCGTACCTGAATTGATTTACCTTCAATGAAGGCTTTGATTTTTGAGGCCTCTTCTGGATTCTCCGTCAAGTATTTCATAACATAAGCTGTATCGCTTTGTCCTGCCTTTTGAAGCGCCCTTTCGGCCGAAAACATAATTTCAGCGCTGCTACTGCTGCATGAAAGACTATCTTCAGTGGTGCGTCTTCTTTTTTGCCGGTTACTAAGGTCCTCAAAAGATTTACGAGGACTAGGATGTGTACAAGTTGAAGCATCAGATTTAGCAGGAGAAATTATGGGCTCGATGACGTCACTTATATTTTCTGTAGAAGGTTCCATATTTTCATTCTGTAATTCCGGCCATTGAATTGCAGCCTGTAGCCAAATCTCATGTTTCTTCCGAAACTTATCTGTGCTTCTTCCAGACTGTGTCCATTTTGCATAAATGCGGTAGCAAAATCGACGACACCAGTCTTTTAAACTTGTTTCAGCACTTTCACATAACTGAACACAACTGTTATCTTTTAAAACACTGAACAAATAGTTAAAGTCGCGTAAATCTTTATGTGCGCGTGCGCATAAAGCAACGTGAATATCAAGATTTGTATTAAAATTTGGAAAATACATTGCGAGATTAGCTTGGATACAACGAGGTGTAAATCAACACTGATTTTAAAGTTACTAATAGTGACCTATTTATATAAAATCCAGGTATCCCAGGTATCCTTTGTTAAATATTGCAAGGTAATTAGTTATTGTGATAATTAGTAAATGATGCATGCTAAATTAGTGTATTAAGAGCCATTTAGTAATTAAATAATAGCAATGTTCTTATCAGTAATCATTAGTGCATCAGTTTTATATGTAAACCTTAAGTCCCTAATTATATATCCTAATTAGCTTATATCTTCTCTAATTGGCTGATCAGAAATGTTATTGTAATAAGGTAAACCTTTAGAAAAACGGTTTTAATCAACAAAATAAACAAAAAATTAAAAAATTGTGTTATAAAATAAACATCACTCTTTATCCCAGAAAGTGCACATTTGGCGCACTATGTGTCTTAGTATTAAATATAGCTCTTAGTATTAGCATTATGATATTAGAGACCGCTACTTGAAACAAGCCCGGAATCAGGAGGGAGAGAGCTCGATACACTCATTTTCATAGTAAAATTTCACATTTTCTCAAATTACTCCCGAAATATGGGAGTTATGAAGAAATTCATCACCACAAGTTATGAAGGCATTAAGTAATCGAATAAGATGGCATCATTAGTTTGGCATAATTTTACTCTTTTTTTTCGGACATGTCTACGTCCAACCGCTCCCATACATTCGTTCCACTGTGCGTCGGCGGCGTGTCTTCAGCATAATTAATAAATCTATCATCAATAAAACCATAACCTTCTTTTTACCTCGCCGTAGTCGGGTAGTGCGTGGCATCCTTACCTAAGATAGCTGATTTATGCGAATGTGACTTTGCTGACCGAAAAAAATAATAAGGTTGATCAAAGTCCAATAAAAGTAATAAGTAATAAAATATTTATTTGCTTGTTTTTCTAAAACATTTACGTTTTCATTATTCACGCGAAATAGACGTCAATAATTTGGAAAATAAAGGTAAATATTTTAACATTTTATCACGCGCGTTAAGCGTATGATATTCTAAAGTACCTACTTACTTTAATTATAATTATGTATATTTTCTTTCAGGAAGAGCTAATTACATGGAATTATGTGGAAAACTATGGTTTGAAATTTGTTCTGCACTAGATGATAAAGCGATATTATTATCAAATAATTTAAAGGAAAATAAAAGGTAAAAGTACTTTCTAATCACGAGTATTATGTTTTACAGTACAAATCTATATATTTAATTTAATCGTACATTGTGTTTGTTATTTTCAGAAAACGTTTTATAAACTTTTGGAATCTTGCGAAACTGAATTTCATACAAGTTAGTTTATCATACAGCATTACGTTGACAACTGACAAGATTGGCTTTGAAATCAGTGTCAATAATTTAGAAAAACAAAATATATGAAAAAAGGAAGGTAAATATAAATACTTAGCACTTTTCTCAAAAGAGCTAAGCAGAGGAAAATAGTGTGATATCAGAAAAGACTTAATTTAATAAACTCTTACACTTTTTTTCAGGAAGCATCGGATTGACTTCGGTTATGATTTTTACCTGAGATCAGACAAGTACAAGTCAAGCAGCTATGCTGAAAAATTGAACACAAATACTATAAGCCTATAATAATATATTGGTATTTAAGGTATTTATTCTTCTGTCTTTCAATTGGGAAAGGGTTGAAAATCTAAAGGATCCATGCTATTTTTGATTTTTAGACTTCACATGCAGATTATATTTTTGTAAAAAAATACATACATAGATCGTTTAGTTTTTTAAGCCTTTCAGTAATTTCATACCAAATTCATTTAATAGTAGTACTTTTATGTTTGTACATTTATAATTTCATCAAAATGCCTCATTGCTCGGTTTGCGATATTAATGTAGATAGTCGTTGCTGGACCAGTCACTTACGAACTAATAAACACAAAAATAATAGTACAATGCCTATTCTTGAAAACGTTGAAATCTTACGTTCATCGTTTAAAGGACGTATTATTAGTTACCGAGTTATTGCATCCAAAGATGAAGCAAATAATCTTCCGGAATCATTTTTTTGTAATATTTGCGAACAGGTTAAATCTTTAGTCGATGACTCACTTAAAAGACAAATCGCAGTAAAAGTTAATTTTGAACTTTTTTCTTTATTTCTATTGTATAAAAATGATTTACAAGAAATCAAATCTTTTGCCACCAAACATTTTGTAATACATTCGAATTATGATTTTAATACTATTTATGACACAGTTGTCACGTCGTTGTTGAAAAAAATTGAAGAATTTGAAGAGAGAGACAGTGGATGGACATTCTTGAGTAATTTACATTTAGAAGTCAATGTTAATAAGTATCAGCCACTTAGTGGATCTCATTTTATAGATTTACCTAAGTTTATAAAAAACAAAAAAGCATGTTTGAATATTCACAATAATGATAATTATTGTTTTATGTGGTGCATTGTAGCTAGGGTTGCCAGCCGTACTATAATGTATAGTATTGTACTGTATTTAGGGTCTCCGTACTATATACTGTTGAAGAAATATATAGTACGCGAAAATACTATATTTCAGTACAATAGCTCAATGTTTATATTTTGCAATATTAAAATTAGTAAAATAAAAAAAAACTTCCTGCAATTTTCGAACGCGTCTTTCGTTCGACAGAAGTATTGTGCGTGTGCGTGTAACCGAACGCGTCCCTGTCATATTTCGCTCCTAATTGATACGTCAATGTCAAATTGTCAAACTTGACAACATCAAACTAATGTTTATTGCTTGCCTTTTTCGTTTGTTTTGGATTTCGTGATTCGTTAATTTTATTGAGTTAGTGGAGTTAATACGATTTTAGTAGTTTTAATCCTGCATTAAATACGTAGTAAAATAATGGAAAGTTGTAGCGATAGCGAAAGTGTCCCACTGACACCCACTAGTAATAACCTAAATAAATAACATAATAATAAATAATAAATAACCCACTAGTATAATCTTTTCTGCTCTCTATTCCCGCCACTTCGGCATTCACAGAAACGATATTTTCAATTATGAATTCGAAGTGGCGGGAAGAAAGAAACAGAGCATCTTTAGCTTTAATAAAAAATGAGCTCTTAATTTATATTAATTTAAAAGTTGACTGTGAAAAATCGTATGGTAGTTTTATTCAGGACAAGAAATTAAATTAAAAAAAAGATATATTTCAAAGAAATATAGTTTTTATAAAAAATAAATAAGTAAAATGAAACTTGTAATACCAATTGACTGGTTGATTGTGTTGTCAATATAATAAATATGGTTGAGTTTGAAAAAAAAAATAACTTATATCTTTTTTTTTAGTCTTCCCTACTAAAATACTATATTTTTTTGAAGCGTACTATATTTTTTTTGGCTTTTTTAAAAAAATACTATATTCAGACAAAAAAATGTTGGCAACCCTAATTGTAGCTGCTTTGTACCCAGCAAATCGACACCCAGAGCGAGTAAAATCTTATCCTCACTTTCGCGATGTTTTAAATGTTAAGGAAATTTCTTTTCCAATGACTTTTTCAGATATAGCAATTTTTTAAAGAAATAATCCTTTTCTGAATATATTCGTTTACGGTTTAAAAAACAATAAGCAAATAACAGGTCCCTTATACAGGCCTGACTCGTGTAAGGATAAATCTAAGAGTATTCATCTACTGTTCTTAGAAAATGATCGTTCATCCCATTATTGTCTTATTAAAGATTTACCTCGTCTTGTTAAAACTCAAATCACAAAACATCATAGTAAATTATATTTTTGCGAAAGTTGCTTATTGTTTTTTCCTACTCCTAAACAATTCGAAGATCATCTGTGTGAGGGAGTCGTAACTATTTTACCTGAAAGGGGGTCTATATTACAGTTTAAAAATTTTGATAGAAAACAAAACATTCCATTCGTCATATACGCTGATTTCGAAACATTGCTGGAACCAGCATCCGTTAGTGAACCCGACACTGCTAACACATCATTTTTACAACGACACGTGCCTGCAGCATTCGCCTATAATATTGTTTCTTCGTTAAATTATACTTTTCATGATGAGGCATTTAAAAGTTATCGCGGTGTTGACTGTGTTCCAAAATTTATAGACTTTCTTTTTAGTGATGTTAAACATTTACAAAAGACGATGCACGAGATTTTCAAAGAGCCTATAAATGTTACATATGTGGAAACCTACTTTGGACCAATAAAGTTAGAGATCATTGTCATATAACAGGACGATACCGTGGCGCTGCTCATAGACATTGTAATCTACAGTATAAAATACCTAAATTCATACCATTATTTTTCCACAACTTATCAGGATACGATTGCCATTTATTCATAAAAAAAATAGGTGAAATGCCAGGAAAGTTGAGAATTATTCCAAAGACAAAAGAAAGGTATATTTCATTTTCCAAATTCATACAGGTAGCTGATAATGAATACGTTCAAGTAAGATTTTTAGATTAATTTAATTTTTTAGGAGCTAGCTTAGACAAACTTGCGAAAACTATGCATAATGATGATTTCATTGCTCTACGTTCTCATTTTCCCAACAAGAACCAATTTAATTTGCTTACAAGGAAGGGAGTTTATCCTTATGATTACATGACTAACTGGAAATGTTATAAACAAACAAGGTTACCCCATCGAAGCAAAACTTTTTCAGCGTTCTAACTAACCAAGCTATTTCAGATGAAGATTATAGATATGCTTGTTTGGTTTGGAATGAATTCAATATAAAAGATTTAGGTGATTATACTGATTTATATTTGAAAACAGATGTTCTTTTACTAACTGATATATTCCAGAATTTTCGAAAAACTTGTAAACAGCATTATAAACTAGACCCTGCATTTTACATAACCGCACCTAGTTTATCATTTGACGCAATGCTAGTAAAAACAGGCGTTCAACTTGAACTCGTTTCAGACTTAGCCATT